>JBBPBX010000492.1:73713-115497 GCA_038048925.1 Garcialebias charrua
AGCTTTGTTTTTGTTTTGTCCCTCAAAGATTGCTCAAAAATAAGCCAACCATATTACACTAAACTTTTGAATTGAAACTTGTTCCTAAATAGCCTGGTTGACACCAGACCCTTGTCCTTCACTTCGCTTGTGAAGTGAAGGGAAATGAGAATTGAGTGGAGCTGTGCAGGAAGGCGAGGGCCAGGCTAGTTCCTAAATAATAACCAACACCATTATCCTTGGGCAAATCACATTTTTTACATTTATTTGTTTATATTTTTATTAATGTATTATTATTTATTTTGTAAAATATTTCAACAATTATTGGAGGATTTGACTGAGAAGTTTAGTAGCCGTTCTGTACTTTCTGTGTGTTGTAAAGATATGAAGATGTGTAATGAAGAGCTTTAAACAAACAAACAAACAGTATTATTAAATAAAATGTAATAAATCTTATGGTATATCTTTGAATTGTCCAGATCCCACAGTTTTTGTTAGATGACTGCAGCGAGAATGGTCAGCCCTGCAGGATGTTCTGCACGCAGCCCAGACGCCTGGCTGCTATCGCTGTGGCTGAGAGATTTCAGCTCTATGTGTAAAAATAGCCGTGTTAAATCCATTTTAATGTATTTTTGGTGGCCATCTTGAAATTTTTTTATTATTATTTATTGGGCATTGCTCTCAGCTACTACACTGAATTTGAGCTTAATATCTCTAAAAATGGCAGATTTACAGTATTTTTCTTTTTTGAGCTCAGGTGGCTATCTTGGATATTTGATTTCCAACCAGAGTCTATGACAAATGACTAATAAAAATTGAGTCTTTGTTTGCAAATTACGTCGTCATGGTAATTCTAAAGCCAATAAAAGTAATAGCACACATCATGGTGCCAGGCCGGTTATTTTGAGATAACATTTGTGGAAGTACACGTTGCGGTTCGGGCCACATTAAAGTTGATGGATGAGTAAGATATAAAGTTAAGAAACCCTTGTCAGGTGGATAATAATAGGTGGCTGCCTTACTCCATACCAGGCCGTCCCTAATAACAGGCCCAAGACAGAAACCATTATCACATATTTGATACTAAAATTCAGAAATTCACTCCAACCAAGTCACAAATACTGACATGCAAACAATTTGTCACCTAAAAACATTAAAGGTCAAAATTTCACAAGCAAAAACAAGTCTGTCTGTGTTGATGTCCAATAAGACTTTAATAATTACCAAGTCTTGGGCACAATTGTGGCTTTGACCTCACATCTCATTCCTTTCTGGCTCAAAATTATTTCTCTCTCCTTCATCAACAAATTAAAAATATAACCTCTAAAAGCTACAGATAAAAGTTTTAAAGCCTGACATTAAAAGGGCAAAAGCAGCAACTGATTTCGTTTTTCCTCCTGTGAAGATTTTATTTAGGAAAAATCAAGAGTTTAATTCATGCCAGTGTAGCATTTTGGGGTCTTAATGGGTTAAATGCAGAAAGATAGAAAGGAAGTAAGATATGAGCACGGTTCTTTAGTCTATTTTGATTATACTCTTGCTAATTAAATAAAGGCTAACAAAATATTAGTGATAAAAGGAAAAAAAATGAAGACACACAGATAAAATCTCCACTTTGAACAATTTCATGAGAGCAAATGTCAGCTTATGACAATAAATCCATACAATTTATGGGTCTCTGTTCCCAGTATGTTCACTTGCATTTGCTAATATTCACGAATAAGATCGAAAGTTGGTGCTCCGTTCAAGCATGCTTTGCTAATATTCACGAATAAGATCGAAAGTTGGTGCTCCGTTCAAGCATGCTTTAGTGCGAATAACACACAAACACACACGGCTGCCGAGGTCAAAAACAGGCCAGGGCTTCTACAGCAAACACACCGAGGTAAACGCAGCAAATGCAGCATGAAAGCAGAGAAGACTGAAAAAAAAAATGAAAACTGCACACGGCAAGTTGATGGCAACGTTCTGCATTATTACAAAACAGAAAGATGTTTTGAAGGAAAAGAGGGAGGAAATGGATGACATTAAGGCATGGAAAAAAGCATGAAAAAATAAGCAGAACTGGACTACAGGTAGCTGGTTTAGTGATGTCACGGTACTCAGGAGTTGGTGTTTCAGGTCTGTGTGAATGAAAACAGTGTTGACACAATGTCTGTGGACATAAACATATGGCTGTCAAGGTCACCTATTGGTCAGAGTTAAATCTATCTACTGCCTATAACACAAGCAGGAAAAATACTAATTTTTTAAACACCCAACTTCAGAAAGCATTTTATAGTTGTCAACATTTGACTTAAAACAACAAAAAATATAGTTTAGTGCCTTTTAGAGTTAAAAAAGTTATTAAGTACTACACACAAAATGCATAAAATCTTCAAGTTGAAATACAAATAGATAAACAAACTTATTTATTCACCCTTTCACCAGGACAAGAGTATTTATTTATTTATTTAGTAGCTGCTTTTGTGCTGAAATAAATGTTTATTTTAAGAAAATTTTCTTAAAAGCATGTGAATCATTAGTGAAAAGTGATTATTAGTCAATATTATTTGTTTTACTTTAAGTTAATGCATGCCAATTAATGAAGCATTTTTTGCACAACCAAGTTTTTTAAAGAAATGTTCACATCAGGGTTATTCAACTGGAGTCTTGCGAGCCATTTCCGGCCCGTGGGTGACTTCAATCTGGCCCACTTCATTAAAAAGAAAAAGAAAATTATTTTTTATTTGTTGGGGGGGGATGTTCTGGTTTATGGTTTCCGTTTATGCCATTTATGATTCAATGCAATAAAATAAACAAATACAAACAAAGGTAACAGAACATTGTAAACTTGTTTTATTTACATGACGACTTTAATTGCTGGATGTCCGGCCCCTGAGCTGTTGGCTTTCAGAAATAGTGGCCCACTGAGCAGTTTTGCTGAATAGCCCTGGCTTGTATTAAAAGATTTATATTGTAGGGTCATAAACAAGACATAACTATCAAAGTTAAGAAACTCAAAGCATTTCAAGCCATTTGGCACCCTTCAACATTGTGTTAGACAAAAGAAAAAAACCAGACAAGACTGCCCAGCAGGTCATAGCATAAGGACATGAACACTTAGAGGTTTGATTTAAAAATAAAAACGATGTCCCCTCACATGGATGAAACAGATTTTCTGTGTACTTGTTCCAAAACTTGCTACCACCAGACAGAAGGATGACTCACCTTCTTAACGATCCACAACATAAACTTCTTTGACTTCCTAAATGACACCTTTATGTAAACATCCAACACTTTCACAAACGCAGAAGGAAAACTCTGAACACAAACCTCTGATTTTCTTCTCTTTCTGCAGGAGTTATAGTCTTCTTCTGCTTAAGGTGCTCGATTACAGCATTTTGTTTCATAACAACCTAAAACGACAACAAAACAAAACAAAAAAGGGAGATATAAGCGCAAACTGATTTTCTTAACATACGATTTATTTAGTAGAGTTTGAGATAAAATTGTTACACTGCTGAAAAATGCACACCATTCAGAAAAGCAAAAATGATGTTCTCTCCATAAATGGAAAGAGCTAGCTTAAAAAAATATATTTTTTAAGGAATATATAGTAGCAACATTCTACCAAACATATAAAAGAGCTCTTGCGGGACATAAATTAAGATTAGTCACTAAATAAACACGACTGCAACGGTTTTCATTCTCCGGCAGGTTCAGAAAAAAAATCTCGGAATTTTTTTTAATAGCAGATACTGGACGCTTATGGAAAAGGATTTGCACAAGCGAGTCTCGCAAAAGGTGGTTTACTGGAGCCTCAGACAGAAAGGCTTTACGGAAAAGCGAGTTCGGATTGTTGGTTCTATGTACGAAGGTGTTAAAACAACAGACAAAATTGACAAAGACTACACAACAGCTTTTGAGATTAAAGTTGGCGTTCATCAGGGTTCACGTTTCAGCCCACTGTTTGTTGTTGTGATGGACGCAGCAACTGAGCTTATTAGGAGAGAAGTGCCGTGGGATATGTTATATACAGATGACCTAATTGTGGCTGGAGATTTTGAAGTTAATCTCCGACATAATAATAATAATAATGAATTAAATTTTTAACGCACTTTTCATTAATGAAAATCTCAAAGTGCTAATCTCCGACATAGTTTCAGACAGTGGCAGCAGGCACTTCAGAGTAAACGTCTGAAAATAAACGCAGCAAAAACAGAGACCATGGTCTGCTCGAAAGCTAACAAGACCGTAACAATTACTGATAATAGAGGAAATGTAATGAAGCAGGTCGAAACATTCAAGTATCTGGGGTCAGTGATAAATGTCAAAGGAAGCTGAAGAAGACGTTAAACGCAGAATTGGTGCAGCGTGGCAAAAATGGATATTCATTCAAGGATAGACGGGAAAATGACGATATCAGAAAAATGCTTGGCGTGGGATGCATCACAGATAAGATACAGGAATTAAGAATGAGATGGTATGGGCATGTGCAGCGAACGGAAGATGACAATAAGGTAAAAAGACTATTAAACGCAGGTTTTTGGTCAACAAAGCAGGGGATGGCAGAAGAAGAGGTGCATGGATATGATCCAGCGGGATATGAAGACACTATCTCACAACAGACGATACACAAAACAGAGCAAAATGGAGAAGGAGAATCCATGTGGCTGACCCTGCTCCGAACAGAGCGGTACCTTCAGCCTGAAGGAGAGAAATAAAACTGCAACAGAGATCAAAAATTATTATTAACTAAATAATGGAGAAAAAAACCTATTAAATACAAAAACTTTACTGGATGTCATAGATACAGAGACAAATTCCATCATATAAGCAAACTAGTGTTGGGAATTTTGAAAAACTAAACAGAGAAAAGGGCAAACAGCATTTGTGTTTGTGACAGCAGCGAAGGTGGGAGCAGACGGAAGTGATGCTTGGATTTGATAGCTTTTTGCACACACACACACACACCTGTTTCTGAATAACGTCGCTCTGGTTGACTGCGCTGAGGGCGAGCTCTCTCTTTGCTTCGGCGGCTTGTTTCTTCCTCTGCTGCTGCTGCTCTCTTAATTGCTGGATCTTCTGCAGTTGCTCTTGGACAGACGCTGCCTGGATGGTAACTACATTTCCAATCTGGACATAGGTTCAAATGTGGAAATCAATCTATGCTTTGAACCTAGGTAGAGTTTGTTTAATTTCAATTTGGTTTTGGTTAGCATAACACAGAAGCTGGGCTCAATAAAAGTCTTGATATTGGAGAAGAAAACATTACATTTAGTCACGTCAAAACATATTTAAGGTAAATGGGTTAGCGATATTAAAAAGCACAAAAGTTAAATTGAATTTGTTCCTATTTTGCAAGCTCAAAGCATCTTAGAAAAGTCCTATAAAGATAGCAATCGTTGCAAGTTTTGATCCAGTACCTGTCCACCCTGAGCTGAAGTGGTTCCACTCTGTTGTATCTGGATGGGAAGCTGTAGTTTGAAGTGCTGTGGCAGAGAACCTCCACCCTGTTGAGTCTGTAGCTGGGCCAGAACCTAAAAACACAAAAATGTAATATATTTTTAAATATAATTATAATAACCGGCTCTGTTTATACACTCATAATGGCTGAGTTTCAGACCATCATAAGCAAAATTAAGTGAGGGCCTTGTTAAAATCTCTGCAGACATACCTGTACCTGTTGCTGTAGTCCAGACATGCTGATGATCTGAGGGTTCTGCTGTAGCTGCAGCTGGGATGTTACCCCCTGAGCTTTGACCTGCAGTGAAGTGGGAGACTGAATGGGCATATGGGCCTGCGTCAGAGTGGGTAACTGGCTCTGATGAGTAGCTGATGACTGGGTGCTAGCAATGGACATTGGGGATGTCCCTGCCTGGACTGGAGCAGCGGTCTGCTGTCCAGGCTGCGTTGGGACTTTGCTGGGGGTGGAGGTGGGCTGGCTGGAAGTTGTAGCGGCTGGACGAAGAATAAGAAAAGGGAATTGTCAGGAAACAATCAAAAGAATGACAGCAAGAACTTTTAAACTATCACGTCTACATTTTGCAACAGTTGAAAACTGTAATTTTCCATAAATTATTGTCACTAAGAACTCAAAGGACACAAATAAAAAGTTGTATTTCTCCTAATACAAACACTAACGCTTTGTTTTTGCCATACCTGTGCTTGATGCAGGCATAGCTGCGGCAGCTAGAGTGGTGAAGAGGAACCGCTGCACCTGACCATTGGGCAGTACTGCCTGCATGAGTTGTTGGCCAGGTCCTGGAATGACGGTGACCCCTTGAGGTATAAGCTGCAGCTGGCCGGTGGTCTGACCCTGGCCTTGAACCCTCACAGTCAAAGCCTGTGGAGGACCACCGACACCAGCCAGTCGGTCCGAACTAGCCTGCTGCTTCTGTCGGAAGAGGACAGAAAAAAAGACTCAGCGGTCACAACTCCACTCTAATCTGTAGTGTCGGAGAAAGTTTGATCGGCTCCGTTTATCTGTCATGATCACACCCATTTCAGTAAACCTTTTTTTTCTTAATACACCTCACTTCACACAACTGATGCACATATAGTATACTAAATAAAACATATCTGCATACCACAATAGATTTTTAAAATATATTTCTGAAACAGATTTGAAAGGTGCTCATATCTAAATTTTAGGGTAACCCATACCATCCCGAGTTTCTCCATCACCAACCTGAGTGAGCTGTGTCAGCTGGGCCATAGTGAGTTTAACATGGCCTTGGCCCGGTGGCCGTGGGGTGCCAGGAGGTGTTTGGACTGCTGCGTTGGGGCTGACAACACCCTGACAAGTTCCTGCGGTGACAGGACTTGCAGCAGATATTGCCGTGGAAACTGGCTGGCCACGGATTATCTGTGTCACTACCTGCTGTACACCCTGACCTGTGGGGGGAAAAATGAGACATCAGGAAACAGATAAAACCTATGGGCACACAGTGGGTTACTTTTCCACTGATACAAGGACTGTAGTATATGTACGACTTATACAGAGGCATTATGTATTAATGTGTGTTAGTGATCTGTCTTTATTGAACGAAGTAATCCAAACCTTATACTAAAACAAAATATGAGTTTGTCACCTTGCTGGACCACGAGGGGTGCACGAAGAATCGTCTTTCCAACTGCTCCCGTCTGCTGGATTGGTGTTCGTATCATTGTCATTCCTGGACGAATCTGACCATTACCTGCTAGAACCTGGAGGATATTTAAAATAATAAAGTAAAATAAAAATGTGAATAACAATATTTTAAATGTAGGATCTACAAACTGGATTCCAAAAAAGTTGGGACACTAAACAAATTGTGAATAAAAGCTGAATGTAATGATGTGGAGGTGCCAACATCTAATATTTTATTCAGAATAGAACACAAATCACAGATCAAAAGTTTAAACTGAGAGAATGTATCATTTTAAGGGAAAAATATGTTGTTTCAAAATTTCATGGCATCAACAAATCCCAAAAAAGTTGGGACAAGTCCATTTTTACCACTGTGTGGCATCCCCCCTTCTTCTTACAACACTCAACAGACGTCTGGGGACAGAGGAGACCAGTTTCTCAAGTTTAGAAATAGGAATGCTCTCCCATTCATGTCTAATACAGGCCTCTAACTGTTCAATCGTCTTGGGCCTTCTTTGTCGCACCTTCCTCTTTATGATGCGCCAAATGTTCTCTATAGGTGAAAGATCTGGACTGCAGGCTGGACATTTCAGTACCTGGATCCTTCTCCTACGTAGCCATGATGTTGTGATTGCTGCAGAATGTGGTCTGGCATTATCTTGTTGAAAAATGCAGGGTCTTCCCTGAAAGAGATGACGTCTAGATGGGAGCATATGTTGTTCTAGAACCTGAACATAGTTCTCTGCATTAATGGTGCCTTTCCAGACATGCAAGCTGCCCATGCCACAAGCGCTCATGCAACCCCATACCATCAGTGATGCAGGCTTCTGAACGGAGCGTTGATAACAACTTGGGCTATCCTTGTCCTCTCTGGTCCGGATGACATGGCGTCCCAGTGTTCCATAAAGAACTTCAAATTGTGACTCATCTGACCACAGAACAGTCTTCCATTTTGCCACACTCCATTTTAAATGACCCCTGGCCCAGTGCAAACGTCTGAGCTTGTGGAGCTTGCTTAGAAATGGCTTCCTCTTTGCACTGTAGAGTTTCAGCTGGCAACGGCGGATGGCACGGTGGATTGTGTTCACTGACAATGCTTTCTGGAAGTATTCCTGAGCCCATTCTGTTATTTCCTTGACAGTGGCATTCCTGTTTGAGGTGCAGTGACGTTTAAGGGCCCGGAGATCACGAGCATCCAGTAGAGTTTTACGGCCTTGACCCTTACGCACAGCGATTGTTCCAGATTCTCTGAATCTTTTGATGATGTTATGCACGGTTGATGATGATAACTTAAAAGTCTTTGCTATTTTACGCTGGGTAACACCATTCTGGTATTGCTGCACTATCTTTCTGCGCAACAATGGTGGAATTGGTGATCCTCTTACCATCTTGGCTTCTGAGAGACACTGACACTCTGAGAAGCTCTTTTTATACCCAATCATGTTGTCAATTGACCTAATTAGTGTTAATTGGTTTTCCAGCTATTCGTTATATGCTCAATTTCCTTTTTCCAGCCACTTATTGCTACTTGTCCCAACTTTTTTGGGATTTGTTTACACTGTGAAATTTTGAAACAACATATTTTTCCTTTAAAATGTTCAGATTAAACTTTTGCCCAACGATTCACCCAAGTCACAGTTCGGTATAAACATCTGTATGAGGGTTACGGTTCAGAGCGGGTTTGAATGGAATGCAAGTTAACCGTAATGATTCTGGTGCAAGATATTCATGTAGGTAGGAGATACACTGTGGAGAAGAATTGAGGTAGGTTTTTATGTTTTTGCTTGTCTGAGGTGATGCAGAGTGACGGATCCTGGCGAATGGAGGGAGCAATTTTATCCATTACCAAGTTCAATAGAGGAGCCAGGGGTGGCTATTGGTGGCCTTGGCAACAATAGATTAATCTTCGTCCACCCCAGTCATTTGAGGAAACTATACTTTAAAGCTACAGTCTGTAACTTTTCCAAAAATATACAGGTAGTCCCCGAATTACGAGCGCTCTGATCTACGAGGTTCCAGACTTACGAGCTGGCGAATTTTTGGAAAAAACGCAAAAAATACTGAGTTTTCATGTGTTTTTTCACCACAGTTAGTTAGTTAAACATATGGACACACGTTTCCGATCATTTTTATGCACTCATAAGCAGTTTTTGGATGAAAATAGAGTGTTTGTAGTCGCGCTAGCGAAACCGTTCCAATTTACGAGCGAAATTCCGGATTTACGAGAGACATGGCGGCCGTTCCAAATTACGAGATTTCCGGTTTACGAGCGCCTCGTTGTAACGGATCTCGCTCGTAAATCGGGGACTACCTGTATTGTTAACATACCGGTATTTCTTCACTCTGTCACTATCTCCTGACAGACTGATGTTAGACAAAGTAATCTATGAAAAAAACTATAGTCCCCTTGCTTCTCCAGGTGGTACTAAAAGCATTTCTTAAAACCCACAGTGACCCGCTGTTAACCAGCCAATAAAAACAGAGTTTTTAACCAGCCAATAAAAACAGAGCTTCTCACGCCCCCGCCTGTCCCAGCCCCAGCGGCCGCGCACGTTCTCGTTCAAAGGATTGCAAAGCGATGCAAAACTGTTTTGTATGTGACACAAATGTATTAAATTCCCCTTCTTCATCCCTGATCTGGACTTTTCTTTTTTTTTTTTTGCCAAAAGTCAAGTGATCGCTTCCTCCTCCGCTGACTCCATGACTGAAAAATGAGGAAATGAATGAATTTGTCACGAGCGAATTAAACTCGGGTTCAACGTGGCTGCGCGAGGCTCTGCAGATTTCCTGGTGTTCTGGTGTGCTGGACCAGCGCTCCATGTTTTTATTTTATTTTTTAGAACGTTTTATTAACATATAAACACAGATATTTGCAGCGGCTGCGACAGGACATGCAGTGAAGGTGGAGCCAAGGAAGCTGTGCTGAAGTTCAGCGAGAGCAAGGGGGAGCAGAGCCATATATGGCTCTGAGGGGGAGGGACCAGAAAGTTGTCTCTGTTCAAAGTTTTTCTAAGTTCCAGCGTGTTCAAAAAACTACAGACTGCACCTTTAAAGCAATATAAAAACCAGAAAGCATAGTGGCTGGTTTATATTTATATTTGGCGGTTGCCATCTTGGATTTTAACGTGACAACCCAGTTTTTGATAGGGAACTTTCTTACATCTAGATCAGGGGTCTGCAACCTGCAGCTCTGGAGCCACATGCAGCTCTTTGGTCCCTCTGCAGCAGCTCTTGCAAGTTTTAACCAAAACTAACAAACTGAATTTTATACGAAGTTATACTGTACCCACAACCAAAAAAAAAAGTAGTTTTAGCAGTTTTACTGTAATTTAATTGGCAAATATGTGGATACTAGTACATAGAATAAATTATACTCCCTTTAACTTCATGCTTTATTTCTTCTAGGATACTCAATTTCTCCACAATAAAAAATGCATACGCCTGTAAACAGTTCATTGTTTTAGTTTTATAAAAATTGGCAAAATATATATACAGTACCGGTATATATTTTTACAAGAATCCAATATTCTGTGATACTTAACTTGCAAGAAAATATTACCAAAAAACACAAATACTAAAATAACTGTATTGTTTTAGCCTGGTTAAAACCAGACCCATGTCCTTCACTTCGCTTCGTACTAGGGTCTGGACTTTCTGTTATAGAGAACCGATTCTTGCTGGAGGCGTGGCCTCTGCTGAGGAACAAAACCATTGGATCTTTGAAAATTTTTGAACAGGGAAAAGCATTCTGCTCCCTCCCCATCAGAGCCATATATGGCTGCTCCCCCGTGGTCTGTTGAACTTGACATCAGCTCCGCCTCCTGCTGCATTTTCTCTCGCTGCAGCTGCATATTCTGTGTTTATATGTTAATAAAACGTTCTAAAAAAATAAAATAAAACCATGGAGCGCTGGTCCAGCACACCAGAAGACCAGAAAATCTGCAGGGACTCGGGCAGCAACGTAAAACCCGAGTTTAATTCTCTCGTGACAACCTGCCATTTCCTCATTCAACTCAGCGGAGGGAGAGGAGGAGGAGGGAGCGATCACTTGACTTTTGGCCAAAAAAACAAAAGAAAACTCCAGATAAGGGATTAAGAAGGGGAATTTAATACATTTGTGTCACATATAAAACAGTCCTGCATCGCTTTGCATCGCTTTGAATGAGAACATGCGGATGCTCGCTGGCTGCGCGCTGGGACAGGTGGGGGCGTGGGTTAGGGGCCAAAAACTCCACCTTCTGTTCTCTGATTGGTCCGGTCAAAAATCTACCAGAGAAATCCTTGTCTATGGGAGAAGTCCCAGATGGAGCAGTGAAGGGAAAATAGAATTGAGCGGAGCTGCGTAAGAAGGCGAGGGCCAGGCTAGTTTTGTTTAGGTTTCATTCTCAATTGAACCATTGAGCAACTGAACAACATTCTCAACTGTCATTCTCAATTAAACATTATCTGAGTGCTACGGTGAGAAAATGATGCTTAAAGGCCATTGAATAAATATATTCATGGCTTGCCACAGTACTTTACAAAACATTGCTTATTTGGCACATTTGCTTGCCATACCAGCACCTCCCTTCTTTCTCACTCTGCTGCAGCAGGTTGCAAACAGCAGCACTATTTACCTTTAAACAATTAATAATAATAATAATAATAATAATAATAATAATAATAATAATAATAATGTCACATTTTTGTCATCTGTGTATGTTTCCATACAAGACGAAATTTGACTCTGCATTTAACCCAATCACCACCAGGTGGGGCAGTGGGCAGCTATAGAAAGCGCGCCGGGGAGCAATTGGGATGAGATGTGCTGCTCAAACACACCACAAGTTATGCCGTGACTGGGGTTCGAACCTGGGTCCTTCGGGTCCCAAGTCGGTTCCCCTGCCACTACACCATCTTGGCCCCTGTGCATGTGTAAAATCAGGCACCACACGGTTCAAAAGGATCGTAGCTATTCCCGGTCAGTGTTCAACTACTGTTTCGGTCACTTACACATGCATTTTTATTGACTTTTCTACACAGACCTATTTATATTTTGAACCAGCCATGCTTTATCTAGTGTAGTGCTTACATACATCTTTCTCTGCTTCTTTTCTGTCACGGTTGTTAGCAAAATGCACCTACACAAAACCTGTGCCTGCTCTGGGAGCGGTGATCCCCTGTGAGTGTAATAGTTGTCAGCGTCATCATACAAATATATGTATTGTTACACCCCAAATAAATACAAATATTTAAAATATATTCAGATTTTATACAAAAAAATAGAGAGAACAGGCAAAAGCTGCACAACAATATGAAAAAGTGTTTGTGTTATTGGTTTCACAAAACAAAAAAGAAACAGAAGCTGTAATGTGAAAGATATCAAAAGCACCAAAAAAAATAGTAAAATGGAAGAAAAGTGTTGACTGTAAAAGCCCAGAATCGTACCTGCTGTTGGGAGCCGGTAGTATTAGGCGTGATATTAAGCGTGGTAGTGCGTGGCTGGAAAGTGGTGTATGTTTGGGAACCACCTGCCGTACTGGACGGGATGATGCCCAACACTTTCTGCTGAACCACACCTGCAGCAAAAAAATAAATAATAATAATAATAATAAAAAAGGACCAGAAAGACACCTGAATATTCAAGTGGAACTATGACAAATTTAAAGTCAAATATTGGTAAAAAGCTTGTGATGCCTAAATTAGTCAAGAATAAATCAAAACAGGGTAATAGATGAGAGAAAACTATCAAAAAAATTACACAAAAAATGTGAAGAATAATGAAACTTTATTGTCTGAAAACCTTTTTTCCCCCAAACATGTATTGCATGTATTAAATCCATAAAACCTATGTGCCTCAAACCTCTACGTGAAAAGCACATCCTGTGTTATTTAAGCAGTTGTTCAGACGGTCTGTCAAAACTCGACGCCATCAGTTTTTGGTAGGCGCCTCACTTTGCTGAAGGGCCCGCTTTTAATCACAGCGTTTGTAAATATTAGTCGAGCAGGTAAAAGAAAAGTCTTCAAAGACTGACTGAGAGCTTAGTTGGGTTTCCCCAACATACCCCGACTCCCACATAAATTATGCATGAATTGCCATTCTACGTCTTAAAACTTGAACCTGACAAAGAGGGCATTTCATTTCACGTTTGCTCTCTGCCTTCATGAGCTCACGAGAAACTGATGAAGGAACTGGAAACCACAAGTGTGACTCTTTTTTTTTTTTTTTTTTTTTGGGCAGCCTTCTTTCTAAGGTTCTGAAACCATAACCAAGCAGGTAAACCTATACATCAAGGGCTTCCCTCTTCAAACGTAGAAGTTAAGCCGGCTTGTAGGGCCAGAGAGCTGCTGCTCTGGTCACACATCAAACACACTTTTCTATGAACTGGTTGTTTGAAGAGCTCAAGGAGTCAGGACTTTAGTGAGCGGGGAGAGGTACGCTTTTATTGAAAAGGACGGAGGGGGGAAAACATAAAGAGAGACCTACTATAGAGGGCTACCTGTCTGGGAAGCAGACTGCAGGGTAAACTTGTTTTCCTACCCAACTTCCTTAAGTCGTTCCAAAACAAACAGTGCACCAAGCAGTCGCGCTGGATAAATACACGTCTATTAAATGGTTACACTCCACCTGATTCTCCTTCATGTTTACTTCAAAAGAAAGAAAAATCACTTCCTTTGTATCCCTGTTTAGTATGGATCTCTTCATTTGTTGACTGCAGCTTATTAAAATCGGTGCTGTATCTTATTTTTACCATCTTCACAATCCTTACATCTTGTTAAAAAAAATGGAGATTTTATTTTTTCTTACAATTTTCTAAACTTAAACCAAGTTAAACTGATGTTAGTTACAGCAGGAAATGGCCCGCACACAAACTGTCACAAGCCTCAATGAACTGAGTCCACATGATGAATTACTTCAGCAACATTTTTCTTCCAGTACAGTAATTTCACAAGCGGTGCTCTAAACAAACCTTTGTCTCATTTGAGGTACCGTAAGTCTACTCAAGCTAAATAAAGAGCATATACTGGTAAGTTAAAACAGATTAAGATAATTATAATTGTAATACATCTACAATAAAGCTGCAGCATCCGTGAGACTGACTGAAATTGTGTGTTAAATAAAGTTCGTATCCTTAAATCTTTGTAAAGTTTTCTAATTCGTTGAGTTTTAGATGGGCTGAAAATGCATATTTACTTATGGAAAGTGGCATTAAAGTGCAAATGGGTTTGTCTAATTTATGCCACATTTGAGTCATTAGAAAATAACTAACTAAAGATAAGTTTTCAGAGATCTGTGTGCATTTTTGGCACATGTAATCGTTTACAAAGGTGTTTAGATAACGAGCTGGCTCTAACGTGACTTCTCTGGCACATCTTAAATGTCCCAGGTGTGGGCCTGAGGTTAAGAAAAGAAAACAAATATAAACATATCCTGAAATGCATACTGAAATAAACAAATGTCTGCACTGACTAAAAGCAATTTATGCCCTCTCTCACTTTGAGATGTGACAATAAATCCAGTTATATATACCTCCTTGTGTCGTTGGCACATTAACTGTGACGATCTTGCTGTTGGCAGGTAGCGGCACCTTTGTGGTCACAACCTTTCCACTGGCTGAGGTTCCTGTTATGTGTAATGTATGTCCACTAGATGTGGTCACAGTGGTCTCTGCGCCTGCTCCCAATAAAGTAAGCAAACACACAACAAGATAATAAAAATATACTGTTACTACTATAAATCTAATGTGGTTACTCACTAAAAGTTTGACTAAAATCATATTGGAACACAAGTGTGTGCACAAAATAGTAAACTAAAACATTTCAAGATCAAAGGACAACTGATAAAAAAAACTGTTAAATAAATGCCTCTTTACTAATTTTTTTTTTTTTTTTAGGTCAGCCTGTCCCTAAATTTACCTTGTGAGCTTTGACCCTGTTTGACCCAGGTGGCAAATGACTGCTGGAAGTTTTTGTTCTGCTGGAATGTGACAGGGGTGCACATCTTGGTGGTCAGCACCACTTTGGCACTGGGGGTGCCCTGGCCTGAAATGGAGCCAACAATGACCTTTGGCGTGGCAACAGGCGTTGCAGTAGTTCCTGCTGGTGTAGCTGTGACTGACCCCGATTTCTGTTCAAGACGTTTCTGAGAAAGGAAAAAAAAAAAGTCAGCACAGAAATATATATAGATACAGCTTTAAAAGAAAAGTTAATTAATAATCTAGTTATTATTACCGGTAATTAATTCATCTAGCTACTTAATGGTCATGAATGGCGTGCCACAAGGCTCAGTTTTAGGTCCCACTCTTTTTACAATTTATATAAATAATGTAGGTATAAACATTCCTAACACATCCTTGCATCTCTGTGCCGACGACACTGTTGTTTATTACAGAGCTAACACAGTTGTCAATGTTTTCCAGCTTCTACAGTCTGCATGTGACATCACTATTTTTTTTCCCCTCACTCGCTCTCGAGCAAGATGGATGCTTTTCTTCCCTCTCCTGCCTTCCTCCTGCTTTTTTGATCTCTGTCCTGTTTACCGGAGCTTCTATTTACACATCTTCCAAATCGTAAATTACTGTTATGGATTTGGTCAGCTGGACTTTCAACGCAACTAATAAAATCAACCAAGTGACAGGATGCTGGAGAACCCTCATGCCCCGCTGAGACACATGTGGCTGGGTATGTCATGGATCCGTGGGGAGAGTGGAAAATTATGTGCCTTTGTGTTGTTTCAAGGATGTCGAAGATCTATATATCATTGGATTTATGATAGCAGGGTTTCTGCTTTTTTGGCACAGGTGGATACCTATGTTATTGGCTATTAAGAAAGATGGCGGCAGCAGTTTTGGCCATGGCAAAGCTGCCTATCTTATGTGAAGGATTAATTTTTGCTTTGAGCTCTCAGACTCAGCTGATTTACGAGCTCAACTGTAAGATGGAAGCAATTTATGAGAATCATAGGCCACTTGTGGCTTCTCAAACTTGTCAGCATGTTGGAGACAACCTTGTAGAACACTAATAAGCACAGACCAGCGGAAAGCCCACAGATCTGGCCATTTTGGATCATCGAGTTCCAGCAGAACTCAAGGCTGACGAGAAAAACAGTCTGCCTGCACAAAAATCAACTGTGGCTTATCTGAATCTGGCCTCCCGATTTGGCCTTGAATAGGCCAACTTATCAAATTGCTCCCGGGGATGTGTAAACTAAGAAGGCTCTGCTCTGTCTCTGAATGCCAGAAAACACCTTGTAACTGCTACCTTCCTACTGGCCAATAACTATGGAGAGATTATTTACGTGAATGACTCTGCCAGCTCCTTGCAGATGTTGGATGCTGTCTACCATACCTAAGATTCATAACTGGTTGCAACTACCGTACCCATCACTGCACTCTGTACTCTTTGCTCAGTTGGTCATCATTATCTATGTAGGCTGGTCATCATTATCTACGTATGCTCTCACACTGGTTCATTTTCATCTATAAATCCCTCCTTGGTCTGCTACCTTCTTACATTTCCTCCCACATGTCACAACATCAGTGCAGTTACAACATGCGCTCTCGGACCATCATTACCGGTACCTGCAACTTTCCCTCAGTGCGGACAGAACTTGGCAAAATGGCCTTTTCCTACTCTGCTCCTACATTATTGTTATAGTTTATTGTTATTGTTGTCTGTACTTTATATGTTCTGTTTGAAACAGGTCCCTCTTGTAAATGAGTCCTCGTGGTTTAATGTGACCAGCCTGCATATTGGTAAATAAAAGAGTGAATGAAAAAAAAAAAATTCATCAGCTAGCGGTACTATAAACACAAGTAATTAGCTTTCTATTAATTCATAAGTTTCTGTAGAAAAACATTAATTCCACCCACAAAAGTCTTGCTTGAATTAATTACCGGTAAGGGCTTACTAACATATAAACGTAAGAAAAGCAAACTTACTTTTGCCTGCTCTGCTGCTTGAGCTTTCTCTTTCTCCACCCTGGACAATGAACAAAGGAATTTTAATATTTGTAATATATCAGAAAACCTAAAGCATGGTTTTAATATTTCTGTGAAAAACAAGATTTTTTTGGGGTTGTCTAGGTAGATTGATGATATTTCCAGCATGAATTTAAAAGAATTAATGAAGTTACTTTAAGAAATATAATAGTAAATACAACTTTGGCACAATGAGGTGATTTTTCAGCAGCAGAGACAGCACTTCATGTTCAACCAACTTCCCACGGGGAATCAATAAAGTATATTTCTATTCTACTCTACTGTTTTCTATTCTATTTTAATTATTAACTGCTTGAACAGCTGCAACAAAGCCGGTGTGTGATAATTACACGTTCCCTGAGACCCCCTGACCTTTCTGAGAAAGCTCGTATCACCCAAAGGTCCAGCTCCTCTTCAGGAATCCACGTCTCTATCACTACTGGACCCGTCTGTTTGGCGGGTTCGGGCTTCTTAGGGCGCAAGGCACTGGAGCGCAGACCTTTCCTCTGGGGAGTGTGCGTTTCTGAGATATTTGACGTGTACAGAAAAGTAAACTGATGAGAACAAGTTTACGTGACAATATGATCAAGCACAGCTGCTTTTATATTACACAACCTCCAGTACAATTTTCCAGTGCAACATTTACATACATTTTTAGATAGGACTAAAGAAAATGTTTAACTCAAAAATGAAAAGTGTGTTTTACCTTTTGGAGTCTCAGGAACTCCCAGTGGGCAGATGATTTTGCGGATGCAATATTCGGAGCGAAGACCAAAAGGTCCCACATCTCGTCGCTTTATGATCTCGGTGGTGGTGATTTCAGTATCTGATGTTTCTGTAGCAATGAGTGGGGATAGGGCTGGGTTGGTACAGTGATGAGGAGAGCCCGAAGAAAAATAGGAGGGAATGCACTCTTAACTGGTAAAAAGTGACACACAAAATAGACTGGGAGCAACCAATTTGCTCTGTAATAATCTTTGTTAAAACAGGGACATGGAAACAACAAGAGTTGAAAAAAATGTTCTCTTTTTGCAACATTGGTAAGACAATGAATCTAATAAGTCAGGTCCTCTGGATGGATTCTTCTTATTCCAACATTTAGTCTTTTATCCAAAAGACGGTCAGTGAAGAGTTGCAACAAACTAGATCTGGATGTCACCAGCAAACTGGTTGACCCACTATGAGAAGGTGCTATTTATAAGACTTGGTTGCAGCTCCTTTGATTGAAAAATTATTGTGGATTAAAGACGAAACCTTTCAACTAAGAATAATCCGTCCAGACGACCTTGTTAGATTTTTGTAACTGGATTATTGAGCATGCATCAGGACAATGTGCTGAATCAGTTTTCCATATACTGTACGTTGCAATTTATCTACAATGTATATTCACAACAGCTATCACAATTCTTTACAACTTGTTTCTTTCTCCCCAAGATAGAACAACTTCATCACCAAATGGTTTGAAAGGGTGTTGTTCTACCTGTACGTGTTGTGCCAACAGCAGCAGACGGTTTCACAGCCATGTCGTCCCATCTCAGACAAGCCCACAAAAGTCTCAGCATGAGGCTCACTGCAGCCAGAGACTTCACCGTCTGCAACCGGTACCTGGAGGAAGTTTTAGTAATAAATAGGAGCAAGTAAACATTTCCAGATCTCCAAATGACTATTGTAATGGTTTCTGCTCTACACCAGTGTGGTAATTACTCCCTCGGAGTTACAGAAAACAAACTGCAGCACAATCGTGGGACAGGAAGAGGTAGATCAAAACAGACTCCGATCATTGGCCAAGTTGTAGTCCCTTCTTGACCATTTCCAGGAAACCAGCAGAATAAGCTGCTTTCATTTAAAATAAATCATTCTATGCACTGGTCTGGGTGTGTGAACAATATCCTTGCTAGCTAAAAAGCAAATTAAACAAAACTTTTCATTTTTTCAATAACAGTACTGTACACTGAATGGAGGTCAGCTTTCAGTGAATTATTAAAGTAAAGGCATGCACGCTAGCCCACATACATACATCTGTACATATATAGCTAGGAATGCTTTTCTGACAAGGAATTTGGCCCTGAAAATTGTTATTTAACACAACTTGAACATCTATAAAAACAAGATTATCACTAAGCTGCAAGTGTGAATTGGTAGGGAGCGGTATTCATTTTCCCCTAAATAACCACAGGCGGAAAAATATGCACAGGCTGCAGGGCTTGGTCAGTACAAAGTGAACATCGTGACACCTCTCTGACCACCGAATGATTCATGTCTACTGTCGGACACTGAGGTCTGAACAAAATAACCAAAGGTCCCTGTGTGACACCAGACTGGGAGCTTTAGCGTCACTCTGGGCCAAAGCCACAAAAGGCAGACCGGAGGGTCAAGACATGAATGACAAATTAACACAGGATGTGTCACTGTGACAAAAGAGGAGATTAAAAGTTGAATGAAATAGAAAAAAAAAACATTACCCATAAAACCTTCTTTGTTTGCCTTAAAATATTACAAACGTTGTATTAAGTTAAAGTAGGATTATTAAACGTTCATACAGAAACTAAAAGTAAAGACGGGGCATACCGTGTATTGGAGAACTCCTGTGGTAACTCAAAGGTTTTGTCTATTTTTTTCTTTCTTTTGCACAACATAATGTTGATTTGGTGTTAAAATTATTTGGGCTGTTTTGGGCTGGATGGATGGAACATGGAACGAGGAAGAGGTTGAGTAGTTCCTGTTGAAAAGGGTGATAAGGACAAACAGCACTCTTCTATCCATCATTGCTACCTTGTTCATCTGCTCATACAGAAAAACTGACTGCAACCATCTATGAAGCGGATCCATGGATCATGGATCCATGTTCGGGCTGTTGTTTAATATACCGTATTATTTTACATTATTAGTGTTTAGCCTATATCTTGTATCTTTTAGCGTATGTCTTAGATCCTTACATACTGTTTCTTTTTATACTTTATATTTTTGTTATTTTTGGGTGTAACTGGGATTTTGAAGACACAATTTCATTCAACCTCATGTACCACATGTGATGTGAATGACAATAAAGAACCTTGAACCTTAAAAAATAGACAAGAAATCAGATGTACTGTATTTTGTGACTGATGTGATGTTGCAGTAAGCTTCAGTTTCTCAGTCTAATCCAGTACTTACTGCCTAAGACCCGGTACCAATAAAACAAAGCAATGCTACATTTAAGGCTTAAATACTACAAACCAAACTGTAAGCTCACTTTTTTAGTGACCCATTCCATTTTTCCTAGAAATTTAATATTAAAACCTTATGTAACCTAATAAAAGACAAAACAATGATTTTTCTCTTAAAAATGTTTTGTATAAATTGTTTTTCTGCTACAACTGAGCTAATAAATCTAGTATAAAATAATGAATGTAAGACAAATTTGAGAAAAATGTGTGAAACCTGTTGAAAACAAAGGACACCTTGCCAAAACCAAAAACATTTTGTCAAGATGGATAAGTCCTAGTTATACTAGCATATTTTTCTGTTTATTTTTCAAAAGATACTTTAGAATATGTTTTTCTGCTCTATAATACATTTGAAATAAATCACATTATATATTCCAAATAGTAACCCTTGACTTATCAGTTATAAAGTAAAATTCAAATGTACCGTAATTAAAATCAACAAGGTACCAATTTTCACGAAGTCAATAAGAATAAACAGCCTGCTATGGTACAAATCCTAAAACCAATTTATAAAAATGCATCAAAATTTGCATTAGAATGTGAAGTATTGAAAATTGATTTTGTGCAACTTTGTCAAAGCGTTGACCTTCATATCAGTGGTTCTAAAAACTGGGGTCTCCCGGGTGTTCACAAGCCAGTGCTTGGAGGTCCGCAAAAAAGAAAAAAGTTTACAAGCATGTACCCGTTAAAACACACCAACATGCAGGAAAGTACATCTACTTTATTCAAAATGTTCTCGGGGAGGACCCCCAGACACCCCGCACCACCTGCTATTTGCGCTCCGGTATCAATCGGTTTACAAATGAAGTCTTGTTACCTGGTATGACTCCTGCTGTTATGATTCTGTTCAGTTTTATGTAAAGAGTTTTCTGTAATAATTTGAAGAAGTGGCAATACATTTATTATATTCAATGTGTGAATAGGTAAAGTTTTAAAGTGTTTTTTTGATATTGTTAATTTTCACACAAAAAAAAAATGTAATTTTTGGAAGTTGAATTTTTTCTTTTTGTGTCTAGAATGAAAAATCCCACATGTTTAAAAGTATAAAAATTGTATTAACTCTATTAAAGAAAATGTCTTAATGTTACACAAATATTTCTATTGCATTAAAGAGGCAAATTGAAGGAAATTATTTAATAAACAAGAGGGTTATGAGGGGTCACTGACACTTTTTCTCCCCATAGGGGTCCCTGAACCCAATAAGTTTGAGAACCCCTGCGTCAGATGATGCAGAGTTTTTTTTATTTTTTTACTGTTTTAAATAATTTGACATATCACAAGAAAAATACGTAATGTTCAAACAGAGAACACGAGAAACATAAATGGTGAATTTACCTCCAAGTGATACCAAATGTAGGTCTGGGCGAGGGGTACGGCCAGATATCCTGAGCAGGTTTAGCATTGTAACTAAATATAGGAACTTCTCGGAATCCGCCTCGCCTCGCCAGCACTTTCACGTCGTCATAGGGCAGCACGAAAATGCTCCTCCGGCTGCTCTTGGTGACAAACTTTCGGTAAGAAGGAAGAGCTGTGTCAGAGCGCGTTTTCTTTGTGCGAGAGAATTTGAGAAGTCGCACACAGCCCTTTGTCGACGAGTCTTCCTGGCTCACGGCGATAGACGAGACTGTAGTTTTACCATGAGTGTCAGTTGTTGACTCACTAATGGAGGCAGACTGCGTTGTTTCCTGTTCCTGCATCACTACTTCACTCTGGCTGTCTTCTGACTGACTATCGAGTTCGGAGGAAGAGATTTTGGTCACTGTAGTTTTGGTCATGTTAGAGAGGGTAGAGACTGCGCGGCTCTCCGTCGCCGCCACAGGTTTCGTTGATTCTCCGGATGCTTTCAGCTGCATTCTGGATACCCTCGTCTCAGTGGAGACAACCGTTGTGGTGGAGGTCGTGGTTACCTGGGTAATGATGGTCTTGAATTGTTCAGTTGACCCACTGTTACTGTTTTCCTCTGCAAAGTCGTCACTCAGACTGGACTCCTCTGCTGAAGGAATAGGAGAGGGAGCCATTCTTATGACCTTGACCACAGGATTGAGCTTCATCTCCACAACATTAAAAGCTGAGGTGCTGTTGTTCTGCAAAAGGCTCAGATCTGGATTCATGTTGTTTTCAAGCCTCGATATCTTAGGAAGGGGTTTGTAGTCCTGGTCCGACATTATTACCTGTTCCTCTACCTCAGAGTCTAAACATGGATCTTTGTCTTTGTTCACCAATCTGTTATTTACAGGGGTCAGATCTCCATTTACTAAAGTTTTTAGCTGGGTACCATCTTTGAGTGATACAGCCAGTTTTTGTTCTTCAACTTTACCAATGCTATTCAACTTGGGACCGTCTGTGAGCATGCCATTATTCAAGTTCATTACAGAGTTACTCACGATGCTTTCACCTACCAAACCATCGTTACCATTTACCTGAGGAAAGACTGATTTGGTAGTGCCATCAGACACGGTTCCATTGAATCCAACGTTCTGCGTGCAGTCTTGTTTGTCCTCTGGTCCCAAGCCATTTTCCTCCGTGCCAGAATGCACAGAGCTTCCACTTTCTAGATTTTGCTCAACGGCCTTTAAATGAGATGTGGTCGGACTGTGTTTTTGGTCGAGAATACTACAAAGCGTCCTTACAGAGTCTACATTTTCAGGGTGTTCAGCCTTGGTTACATTTGATGCAATGCAGGCTGTTTGTTGCTCTAAGGAGCTTTGAATTTGCCCATCTTCTGCATCTTTCACATGACCCTCTTGTGCCGAACTTTCTGGACTGGTTTCCTTTGGCCCTGTAGTCCTTTCCTCCATTCCTCGGTGTATGGAGGTGGTTTGATTTAGCAGTAAATCTGAGTTTTCACCAGTACTCGTGTTGCAACTACCTTTGTGTGTCGAGTCTGAAACAGGGGAAGGAGTGTTAGAGAGCTCAGCAGCACTCGCTCCTTCCTCTTGTCCTCCAGGAGCTCTTGGAGTTTGTGTCGTGGAAGGTTTCTCCTCCACTTCCACAGCTTTCCCCTGTGTGCACTGAGTCTGAGAGAGAATGCGGGGCCTGAGCGCTGACTGCGGCCTAACTGGTGTGCTCAAAGCGGGGCCTGTATAAGATGGAACTGGAACTGGCGAAGACGGCAGTGGTTTGGATGCAGAAAGCTGCTGTCTTTGTCTCTCTTCAATCATATGCTGCTTGACTCTGCGCTCCAGCAGGTCGTCCAGCGTGGAGGTCTTCACCTTCTTCTTGTAGGCGATGCGGGTGAGGAAGCCCTTGCTGACATCTACAACATCGTAGTTGAAAGGTCGCTGAGAGTCATCTATTGGTTCCTCTTTCAGGGAAACCTTTTCTTCAATGTTGTACTCTGGAGAAAAAAAATTATAAATATGACAGATATTAAAGGTGAAGTAGGACAATTAATAGCAGGAATGATAAAGAAAAGCCAATATCTGACCATTTGAATAGCAAATATGCAAGTTTTTAATTTTAATAAAAAGTAATCCCTTCTGTATTATGATCGCTTTTAGGTTTTTAACATATGGTAACACAGATAAAAAATAAAAAATGTTACACCTTGCTCTTCTTTTGACGTCTCTTTCAGATCCACTTCCATATTTGCAGGGAACTCATTTGTAGACGACGACTCTGTCTTGATCTCGTCGTCATTCAGTTCTTCCTTTGTTTCCTCCACCTTCTCTGTGAAGTTCACCTCTTCAGTAAGTGGCTTAGAGAGACATGTGAAGTTTTGATCTTTTGCATCACTGCTTACAGCAGCACTGTCCTGAGTGTCTGGTGCGATTATACTGGGCCGCCGACTCAAGTCCAGCAGAGAACATTTCTTGCCTAATTTAGCATCTTTAGAAAAACAGAAGTAGAGTAAAGCATTATTCTCAAAATAGTTTTAAAAAACAAGTGCATGGGTAACCAAGCAGCAGAATCCATATAAAATTGAATTGCAAAACCTTTGAAAATATTAATAGAACTGCAAATATAACAAATCACAAACAAGAAAAGCAAAATTTCAAGAGATCTTTTCCTGTTAGAAAACCCCCCATAATATCCTTAATAACGCTTACAATTAAAGACATCGATAGAGAAATTTCAGCCACCATTAATGTTATCATTATGAGAACCAAATATTGAACAATGGAATTTAAAAGAAAAAAAATCTAAAAAAGTGGACCTTCCAGTTCTTTGCGGTAGTTGGCGTTGGTGTTGCCAGGAAGCTTGGGTACAAAGCGTGGTACGTAGGTCTTACTGATCCAACTCCAGCCTCCATACCCTGTAACACGATACTCCTCTCCTTTCTGCTTCCACACCTGTTTTTGGGACAAGAGGTGTGGGAATAAAAAAAAAAACAACAACACACACACAAAAAACAACAACAACAAAAAAAAAGCTAGATTAAACACTGTAACCGAGAATATTAACAAAAGTCTTGGTATAAAAAAAATTGCTTTCACAGAATGTCTAGATGTTCAGCAGTTATTTGTATACCGACTGCTAAAAGATTTCACAGAATCTCGATGTTATTCAATGAGACAATTTTTGCTAAAAAAAAGAGTTGAATGTTTAAAAAAGTTTAAAAGATATCAATACTAAGTCATCGCTGAAGTTCCTGAAGGAGCTGAACTTTTTGATACCTAAATTGCTGAAATAGCTTAAAATTTGTGGGAAGAGGGTCACAGCAGTCTTGTATCAAGGAGTCCTTGATGGTCAACATGTACAGTAACGACACATTTTCAAATAATTTCACTTTTTTGTAGATATAATCAATTATTACTACCTCCATCTTATTACCTAATATGTTTAAACCAAGTTATGGATGCTGTTTTAATAATAATCAGGTTTCATGTACATCAGCATTAATGATTTGAGTATTTAAAGTCAGTGTCCAAAGTTAACATCTAAGCTTTAAATGTATTACTTAAAATAAGTTCTAATCTGTGGTACATTAAATATGTGCAAGGTTAAGAGAATTGTTGGAAAGTTGTATAAAAAATACTTACCTGGTGCTTGATTGGAAATGTGTATTTGACCCAGGTTGCTTGTTGCATCGTCTCCTCATCTTCCAGCTTCTTTTCTCGCTTCTTCACTTTCTCTTTCTCTTCACGCTCCATTGATGTCATGCGATTTAACCTAAAAGTAAAAAAAAAAAAATCTCATGAAAAGGTAATTTAAAAATAGTCTCTTAAAACGGTGAGAGACAAAATGTTTGATAGTTTTACATAGAAACAAACATAAGAGAAGGTATTGTCAGACAATCTGACATTTTCTCTTCAAGAGCTGCAAACAACCCTGTTAAAGAAAGTGCAAACACTTACGAGACCACCAACTCAATAATGATCGTTGTTTGCATTTGATCTTAAAACAGCCAAAATAAACCAATTTGCAGCCTTTTCAAACAAGTTTTAGAAACTTTCTCCACTTGCTTTCTTTGATGGTTAAAATTTTTCAAACATAAATCCTGGCTCTAACCTTGGACAATCCCCTCTTTAAAAAGGCTTTGAGGTGCTGAAGCAGTAGTAGTGGCAGAGGTGGGTGGTGCTGCATAGGTTGTGGACCTGAAGTCCAAATATTTAGGCCAACATCTAGGGTGGGCTTTTTGAGCTGATCTGGTTGTGAACACCTCAGTCCATTAAACTGAGCGCATTCTAGATCCGCACTGAATGTTGGATGAGGTCTGAAGTGTCTGAAGTTCATCCAATAACTATGGAACTCGATAAATCTACAGTTTTGGTCATACAGTTTATTTAGTTCGAGAGTAATTTTGACAAGAGCTGGAAACGTATGAAATTAAATATTTTTGTGTCGACTCGATACCGTATTATATTTTCTACAAAAGCTAAGAGTGATGTTTTTTTAATTTCAAAACTTGTTTATCACTTTTTAAAAGTTTAATACACATAAGTACCGTACACAGTAGTTCCTCGATGCTTCGCATTTCAACTTTTGCGGACCTACTCTGTCGCGGTTTTTCAAAGTACAGTAATGCAAGATTGTACATGACAAAAAATAAAATGTAAAAAATATTTTAAAATGCTGCCATTTTGTAGTTTTCTCTCAATAAGTCTACACTGTTTCTCCAGTTGAAAGGACTACATTACCCAAAAGCCAAAGTTGCTTTCTGCTGGAGCGAAAGTTTTGATCTGATAGGAAAAAGCTTGGTCCCTTAGGCCTGTCACAATAAATTTTGCTGGGTAATTAATCGACTCAGAAATTATTGCGATAAATGATAATATTGTTTGAACATCATACTCGAGTATCCACCCTGAGCAGCTGCAGCGTAGCTCCACAGACAAGGAGCGTTTACCTACAGGACAAATTGAGGTCGCTGATTGGTCATTTGCTGACACGCCTACTGAATTGATTGACGGGTAAAAAAATAAAAACGCTGGCAGCCACAGCCACAGTGGTGTTCTGTGTTTATATGTTGTTAATAAAACGTTCTTTAAAAAAAACAGGGAGCGCTGGTCCTGCAGCCCACACATCAGACCAGCCCACCAGGAAATCTCCAGACTCTCCCGCAACCACGCTGGACCTGAGTTTAATTCGCTCGTGACAAATCTGTTCATTTCTCATCATTTCAGTCATGGAGTCAACGGAGGAGGAAGCGATCACTTGCCTTTTGGCAAAAAAACTAAAAGAAAAGGCCAGATCAGGGATGAAGAAGGGGAATTTAATACATTGGTGTCGCATACAAAACAGTCCGGCGCCGGGCAGTTTATTGTGCGACACCGCATTTGCATACGCTGTCGTAAATATTGAGCTTTGCACGTACATGCCCTAAGGGGGTACGCTTGTACCTCTGCGGGGGTACGCTTGTATCTCTGCATATGGACGTACGCAGGAGTATACTGGGGGCTTCAGAGTAGAGCCGCTGCTTCTCACATCGAGAGGAGCCAGGGCATCTGGTTAGGATGCCTCCTGGACACCTCCCTGCTGAGGTGTTCTGGGCACATCCGGGAGGAGACCCAGAGGAAGACCCAGGACACGCTGGAGGGACTAGGTTTCTCGGCTGGCCTGGGAACGCCTTGGGATTCCCCCGGAGGAGCTGGCCCAAGTGGCTGGGGAGAGGAAAGTCTTGGCTTCCTTACTTAGGCTGCTACCCCCGAGACCCGACCCCGGATAAGTGGAAGACAATGGATGGCTGGATGAATAAACATAATCAAGGTATCTTGATTAACAAACTCTTGTCAAATAAACTTTTGCTTTAGTTTACTTGATTTAAATTTATTAGATGACTGAACAGTTTTGGTACAGTTGCTTCAACTCAGAAATATATGCCATTTCTACTTAGCAGATTTTCACTTATTGTGGCGGGCGGGGTGTGGGTGGGTGTACAGAACGTAATCCCCACAATAAACCAGGGACTACTGTACAGTACACGCGTGCACACATTTTGTGCAGTACTTTATGTACCTTGTATGACCCAGGGAGTCTTTCCAGACAGGCAGCAAAGCCACAGGTTTGATGGCACACTCCAGGATGGCCAAAGCCAGAGCAAACTCTCGAGCCTTACTGCACATCTGAACAGCTTTGATCCAATTGGTCCTACAAAAAGAAAAAATATATATTTTATATATATATTTACAGTTTTAAGTCTTCAAACTGGTCAAACTGTTCACCCTAATTCTCTCTTAACTTTATACCTGTGTGAGGCCCAGTTAGGGTGCATAAATGGTGCTGGGACATTGTTCTCAAGCTGGAGGATGGTGAGTCTCAATGTGGAGATGGTCAGAACCTTAGAGCCGTGAATAGACCCGTTCCATTTAAAATCCCCTGCTGTTGTCATGCAGAACTTGTGGGAGAGGTGTCGCCTCTTGTCATGGTCCTGGAAAACAGAAAGAATGTAGATTTTAGATTTTAAAAAATCAGATTTAACCATCTAAAACAATAAAGGTTATTCATCGGTTTCTCTATACTAAATATGAATTGGTTAAGAGCAGTCCAAGAGTCTACACATAGAAGTTCAAGCCTGTTGAAACAAGTTTGAATGATTTCTGAGATTAAAAATAATGTTTTCATCTTTTTAAATGTCCTGACAAAAACAGTAAAACTACAGGTAACCCTGGTTGACTTGGAGAAAATGTAAAAGCCTTGACCCTTGGCTACAGAACAACACAGCGTGTATTTTGTGACACGTGAAGATGTGATAATTATTAATGAAAATAATCCAGCTACAGTACTTGCCTCTCTGTGCTGGTGCTTGTTGAGGGCCAGAAGGTTGGAGCTGAACTGGTTATAGTAGACACGATACTTGCCCTCCTGACCAAGTTTGAAGTACTGGCTGAGGGTTCCCTTCATCACCACCTCTTTGCTGCTGCGTGTGCTTACCCGGGTGATGTCGCCTTGTGCATTTACTACCAGTACCTACAAAAGCACATACATACATCTGAACTCCAAGCTGAATGAGATCTGGATGCAATCTCTTTAATAACTCTGGTTTATAAATGAGCTATGATTATTAATTTAGGATCATTCATCCAAAGGTTTTCAGTCGATATCACAAGAAGCTGTTTTTTCTCCCCATACATCTGGAGGAGAATAATGTTTTTTTCCAACCCTCACCTCTTTGCCCTCCTTGAAGCCCCTGTTGGCTTCATGAACAGCAGCTGCAACCTGTTGATTTTTCAGCTGACTCAGCTTGCTCTCTGGATTCCTCAGTCGGGTCACCATTCGAGTGGATGAAGACTTCTTACCGCTGAGATTTGCCGAGTCCCCACTCGAATCTTTACTATCCCCTAAAAGTGCAACAGTCAAAGAAAAGGAGTCAAAGAAACGGTTTTTAAAAGTAGGTTTTGACTTAGTAGATGTGATTTCAAGAGCATGTATGTTGTTTTTACAGTTGTAAAAAAAGAAAAGAAACCTAAGGACCTGTGTCATCAAGGCTTGCCATAGAGGACTGAGAGGACCTGTCTGCTAAGTCTGGGGGTTCGGGAACCCTGGGTGGGACACCGGTGCCTAAGCTGCTGTTACTGTTCTCCTCAGAGGGATGAGTCAGGGTGGGGATGACATCTCCATAAACAGGGACGGAAACTGATGATGAGTTTTCTGCCAAACATTTAGAAAATTAACATCAGCACTACAGTACTGCTCGTTAGATAAAGAAGGTTTGTAGAATTGCTTTAATCAGTTAGACATTGGAGCACAGAGCAAAATGACTAAACTATGAAACCATATCAAAAGTAATAAACACACAAAAAGTAAAACCTGGTGCAATGGGAGAAAGAAAAAAAAAAAAACACTTTCTTGCTGGTGTAATTAAAAATACTATGGTTGTAGCTCCCTCTGCTGGTAAATCACGAGTAATGCAACCAACAAATGGGTCACTACAAGAACTATGAGCAAAAAAACAAAAACGTAAAAAAAAAAAGATTTTGTGTTAAATGAGAAAATCAATGTTTTTTTTTAAAAGACGAATCAAATGGGTAGCATACACTGCCTGGCCAACAAAAAAGTCACCACAAAAAATAAAAAAGGGTCACACTAATATTTTGTTGGACCACCTTTAGAATCAAGAATCAAGAATCAAGAAGGTTTATTAACATTGCATCAATTTTCATCAATACAACGTAAATATGTAGTTACAGACATCCAGGAGAGAGAATGAGTGCAAACAAGCTGCAGCTCAACAAAGCACATGACATGTTTATCAACACATGATATGTTTATCAACACATGATATGCTCATAGCGCGGCCAGTCCCAATCTGTCCCCAGATGAAGGTCAAAAGCAGGAAAACAGGCAAAGACACGGGGTTTCACAGCATTGATATTAAAAAAAGATGAATCACATTTTGTCTTCAAGACACCGCGTGATCCAGTAAAAACCATATCAGAAAGCACATTTAGTTACAATAACAAATGGAGAGACGGCAGGCAAGGAGATAGAGTCTGTGAGTAATTTCAGACAAACACAGAGTTCAGCAGATGTGCAGCTGGGTGTTATCTGAGGCTTCACAGAAATCTCTGGGGAGGGGGAGGGGGGGGGACTCTTCAGCTCCACACTCCAGGAGAATGGCTTCCCACAGCCTACTTTTCAAGGACATGTGCAGAAGCCAGATAATGTTCTTGTTTGTTATCCAATAGACCACAGTGTTCTTTTCCACTGCCGCCTTCAAGTCTGTGGTGCTGTTTCATGGCCGAAAGAAATCCAAATATGTGGTTCCGCTCTGCTCAGCTTCATGAACTCCCATCTGTCCCTTGATTGATCCGGGGTGGCTGTAAACAAGTCCCAAAACGGACAGCAGGTGCGCGGTGGTCCACCACTGCTCCAAGCGAGCGATTGAGCTCATACAACAGCTGGGATGAGGAGCTCACGGCCCGGTTCAGAGAATTTTGCTGATCAGGTAGTGCCGACAGCGCGCTGATAGCTGCCGAAGCCTCCCTCAGCTTCCAGTAACAAACAACTCCGCTCACGCCAAAAAACAGAGCAGTTGCTACCAATAATCCAATAATCCACAAATCCTCCACGTCTTCGACACTTAAGACGGTCAGACACATGGGCTGCCACTGACCCCACGAGTCCATCACGTATCCAGCCGCGTGTGTGTCGGAGGGACAGACAGCTTCTCCTGGCACGGTCCGCTTCGTGGAAAAAATCTTATCCATTGAAGAAACAGCCCAATTTATTAATTCCATATTGGTTCGAGTGAGCGCTGAAGGGTCGCAGACGAGACGAAAAGCAAGCAGGGAGTAGGAAAAACTTAGGGAGGGAAGAGCAGAAAGATATGCGACCTGCCTTGCCGAGTGCCGGAAGTAGAAGCTTTAGCTTTGATTACAGCATGCGTTCACTGTTGCATTGTTTCAATAAGCTTCTGCAATGTCACAAGATCCATTTCCATCCAGTGTTGCATTAATTTTTCACAAAGATCTTGCATTGATGACTAGACACTAGGCATGATGGGTGCATCACGTCACCTGCCTCTCTTCTTACCCTGATGCGCCCATCACTCTGGAACAGGGTAAATCTGGACTCAGACGACATGACCTTCTTCCATTGCTCCAGAGTCCAATCTTTATGTTTCCTAGTAAATTGAAGCCCTTTTCCCCCCCAGTTAGCCTCACTGTGGTTTTCTTAAGGCTACACAGTCCCAATCCCTTGAGTTCCCTACACATTGTGTGTGTGTGTGGAAACGCTCTTACTGTCACTATTAAACATAGCCCTGAGAGCTACTGTTGTTTTTCTTCAATGTGATTTCACCAAACGTTTAGGTGATCGCCGATAAAGATTGTTCAGGATTTTTTTTCTGGCCACATTTCTTCCTCGAAAACAATGGGTCCCCACTATCCTTCCAGTTTTTAATAATGCGTTGGACAGTTCTTAACCCAATTTTGGTAGTTTCTTCAATCTCCTTAAATGTTTTCTCTGCTTGATGCCAATGATTCAACCCTTCTCAAACAGACTGACATATTTTCCACGACCACGCAATGTGTCTTTCCACATGGTTGTTTAAGAAAAGAGAAGCAACTCATTGCACCAGTTGGGGTTAAATAACGTTGCCAGCTGAAAGATAATCACCCATGCAGTAATTATTCAATAGGAGGCTCGTATCCATTTGCTTAGTTAAATCCAGGTGGCAACTTTTTTTTTTTGTCCAGGCAGTGTATTTTTGAAATTCATTCTACAAACGCTACAATTAGTTAGTTTGCTTCCAGCACTCGGCAAGGCAGGTCGCATATCTTTCTGCTCTTCCCTCCCTAAGTTTTTCCTACTCCCTGCTTGCTTTTCGTCTCGTCTGCGACCCTTCAGCGCTCACTCGAACCAATATGGAATTAATAAATTGGGCTGTTTCTTCAATGGATAAGATTTTTTCCACGAAGCGGACCGTGCCAGGAGAAGCTGTCTGTCCCTCCGACACACACGCGGCTGGATACGTGCTGGACTCGTGGGGTCAGTGGCAGCCCATGTGTCTGACCGTCTTAAGTGTCGAAGACGTGGAGGATTTGTGGATTATTGGATTATTGGTAGCAACTGCTCTGTTTTTTGGCGTAAGCGGAGTTGTTTGTTACTGGAAACTGAGGGAGGCTTCGGCAGCTATCAGCGCGCTGTCGGCACTACCTGATCAGCAAAATTCTCTGAACCGGGCCGTGAGCTCCTCATCCCAGCTGTTGTATGAGCTCAATCGCTCGCTTGGAGCGGTGGTTGAGCACCGCGGACCTGCTGTGCGTTTTGGGACTTGTTTACAGCCACCCCGGATCAATCAAGGGACAGATGGGGGTTCATAGAGCGGAGTGGAGCGGAACCACATATTTGGATTTTTTTCGGCCATGAAACAGCACCGCAGACTTGATGACGGCAGTGGAAAAGAACACTGTGGTCTATTGGATAACAAACAAGAATATTATCTGGCTTCTGTACATGTCCTTGAAAAGAAGGCAGTCGGAAGCCATTCTCCTGGGAGTGTGGAACTGAAGAGACCTGCTGCCCCCCCAGAGATTTCTGTGAAGCCTCAGATAACGCCCAGCTGCACATCTGCTGAACTCTGTGTTTGTCTGAAATTTCTCACAGACTCTATCTCCTTGCCTGCCGTCTCTCCATTTGTTATTGTAACTAAATGTGCTTTTTGATATGGTTTTTACTGGATCACGCGGTGTCTTGAAGACAAAATGTGATTCATCTTTTTTAATATCAATGCTGTAAAACCCCGTGTCTTTGCCTGTTTTCCTGCTTTTGACCTTCATCTGGGGACAGATGGGAGCGGCCGCGCTATAAGTATATCATGTGTTGATAAACATATCATGTGTTGATAAACATGTCATGTGCTTTGTTGAGCTGCAGCTTTTTGCACTCATTCTCTCTCCTGGATGACTGTAACTACATACTTACGTTGTATTGGTGAAACTTGATGCAATGTTAATAAACCTTCTTGTATCTTGTATCTTGTATCTTGTAATTAACAGAACAATATCCCATCAAAGACATTCGCAAGCAGCCAAATAAATTATCATGTTTGGAGCCCAACTTGTTTTTGCAGATTGAAAATGCATTTATTAAGAGACTGAATAGGCTTCCAAGGCTGAAACCAAATTTTGAGAAACAACTGTTTAAAAACTTAAACAACAAATGGAATGTGAGCCACTTGCAAAAAAACAAGACTGAGAAAAAAGGCAGCTTTTTCTGTATACAGCAGATTAATCACCCAGTTTAGAAAACTTACAGATGATGGCAGCAAAAAGCAGATTTCAAAATGAGTTTTACTCATAAATGTACCTTCGGCTTTGTTAGACACCTCCACGCTGATACATCCTTCTGACCGGACCTCCACCGTGGACGTTATGGGAGTGGCCAGACCAGAGCTTACAGAGGAGGACTGTGTTAGAAGAGAGGCTGGTGGAGGTACAGGTTCATCAGGGATGCTGCCGCCTTCCGGGCCAGTGGGGGAAGCTGCAGGGACTATAAAACAGCAGTATTAGAGTGAATGTTATTCGTAATCAATCACGTAGTTTGGAGAAAATAAGAACAAAGACGACATTGGAAATAATAAAAATACATACAATCTGCTAAAATTAAATTCCCTGAATGTATTTGATCCTCTATGGTTATTTAAAATTAACTTTGAGCTCATTTATATGAAGTTGAGGCTTTTAGTTTGTGCTTATACTTGGCACAGCACTTATTTTGTCCCTCAACTTAAAATTACGTTTTTTTTTAATAGTAATAATAATAATTATTATTATTAGCCAAAGAGTAAAATAAAAGTTTTATTTCTGCTTCTTTTGAATTTTTTTTCATAGTTGTTAACTTGTCCTTGTGCCTCAAGGTTCTAAAGCATTATTTTATGGTTTAGTGTGGTAAGAACAGTTTAATTTTAAATATAAACATAAATACCTTTACTTGCAACACAATCCTGATTTTCCTGTGTGAGCCCTTCTTTTGTCTCTGGCTCTTCCTTCATCCCTCCATCCTGTTGCCCCTCGTCCTTTAGCTCCGTCTTTTCATCTTGCTTCTCCACTTCTGCCTCCTTTTCCTTTTCCATCCGCTCTCTCTGGGCCTCCTCAGCAGCTCGTCTCTTCACCTCCTCCATCTCCTCCTCTTTCTTGGCGCGCAGTCGCTCCAGGATCTCCTCTGATTATGAAACAAGCAGAGGAAATATAAAACTTGTAAGAACACAAACCCAGAAAAAACCACAAACACACACTTTAGTTATTAACCTTTATGTTGTTGAAAATTAAAGGGAAAAAATGTCACTTAAAAATGGAAATGACACAAATCGGCTTTAATTGTCAAGACGATCACAACTGTGCGTATACTTGAGTGTTGCAAAACCTCGCTGACACATTTCTGTTTCATTCTCTATATGAAATAAATGATGAATAAATGATTGTTGTGCTGGACATCATATGGAGTAATCTGAGTTTCTTTTGCTTTCTTTCAGAAAGTTTTCATTCGATGTAACCAACTCGGATCACAAAAAACAACTTCCATCTTTATTTATTTAGGCCCTAAAACGATTTTATCACTTAAAAAAAACAAAACAAAACACTGATTTGCAGATGAAGGTCTCTTAATATATGCACAATCACGATCTCCTGAGCTGGTGCAAAAGAGAAGATTTTAAATGAAAAATAAACGAAAGCCACAGTCACCCGAAAATATGTTTTTACAGATTTTTAGGATAAAAAACTTTAAAAAAAATAAAAAGTGAGAATTTCTGACAAAAGTAAAAAAAAAAAAGGCTCAACAATCCACAAAGGAAACCATTTTGTTATAAACTTAAACATTTGTCAATCTTTGTTGTTGTTTTACTGAGACTGCTACAGGCCTTTCTTTTCCATCTCTCATGATGTAAGATACCGAGCAATGTCCCGAACAAATGAAAAACAAAGCATGTAAACAAAATAAAAATTCTCAAACTATATTAATCTTCCAGTTTTAAAACAAGTTGCATGTCTTTAAAAAAGCACTTTTAACTAATCTTCACACATCTGACACTTGTTGAGCTCCTTTCCACTCATGCTGTGGCATCACCGAGTTTCCACCGCACACAACAAGCTCCAAGTAAACTCCAGGTTTATTTTCCTGACATTCAGTTCAAAGGAAACCACATTCTATAAAAACGATGTGCTGATGATATCTACAATACACACATTTTGGTGATATCAGAACAGAAAGGATGAGAGATTGAAACACTAAGTGGGTCAGACTGAGACCAGAATTTGCTGACTTCTATGGCTTGGCTAAATAAAATGATTCTTATTATTATTATAACTGGCAAGAAAACAGTCAGGGGTATGAGCAGCCAGCGAGCAACAACTACCGGTAAATAAAATGAAAATAGAAAGGGATAAAGGATAATTTAAACAAAACATATTTATCTACTGAGGCTCAATGGGATTAGCCTGTATAAATAAAGGTTGAATAAAAAGTGTCAGCAACAAGTAAACTCAGTCACAATTCAGATTCCCAAGACCTATTACCAGTAAATAAATAAAAAAAAGACTGATGAGTTCTTTACCATTTGCAGCTGTAATAAAACACTTGTTGCTGCCACGAGCCTTGTTGGTTAGATCTTCAGTAATATCCATGTGAGCGTGCACCTCATCTCTTATCTCCTCGAGGGCTGCATAAAGGTCGGCCTCCCAGTACTCCTTATCCAAGCGCTCTATCAGCTCAGCTAGCTGGACCTGGGAAAGATGGTAATTTACAAAGCTTTAATAAAATACAAATGCAACTAGAGAAATTAGATTTCCTGCGACAATGCAGTGTGAATGCTTATTGCAGAACTTTCTGAAAAACAGCTAAAATTAGCTTACAACATGCTGAAATTGAAGAAAAAGCTTAAAGTAGCAGAAGAAAACAGAAAGAATACCGGTAGATATTTGCTGAATTAGGTTTAAATAAGCAGACATGAGCAAAAAAATGAGGAAAATTAGCACCAAAAAAAAAGGTGAGATTAGCAAAAAGTAGTTAAAAAGATAGAACCAGAAAGAAGTGGAAAGAGCTGAAATGAGCTCAAAATAAGTGGAATTAGCAGAAAAAGTTAAAATTAGCAGCAGCAACAACAACAACAACAACAACAACAACAACAACAACAACAACAACAACAACAACAACAACAACAACGACAACAACAACAACAACGACAAAAGAAACAGCTAAAAAGTAGCTGAAATTGTAGAAAAAGCTGAAACTTGCAGAAATAAGCTGAAAGGAGCACAGCGAGCTGAAATTAGCAGAAAGAATCTGAAAGGAGCACGAAACAACTAAAAAACAGCTGAAAGTAGCTGTAAACAAGATTAAATTAGCACAATGAAGCTGAAATAAGCTGAACTAGAACAAAATGTGAAAGGAGCAGTAAAAGGTTGTAAACAGATCTAAAATTTGAAGGATGTAAAATGAGCTCAATCTATTTTCTATGAGGGAAAAAAATGGCAGAAAAGGTTAAATATTTAAAAAAGCTAAAGTTGCACCAATACCAAAAGTCATAGCAGAAATGTCCTGAAAGAGCTGAACGTTTTGATTCATGATTTGTTGAAAAAGCTTAAAAACTGCAGGACCAGAATTGCACAGAACACATACGGAATAGGGATAGTAACAGCCAGGAATAATAAATACAGGTAACCCCCGACCTACGACCCCATCGACCTGCGAACCACGGGACCTACGAACATATCATATTTAATAAAAATATGAATTTAAAAAAAAAATTTTTTTTTTTTTTTTGTGTTTAAATGTTCTTAATTTCATGTGTACATCACTTTGTTGCAGCTCTGGTTGTTTTAAAGGCTTTATAAATAATAATTATGATAAAAAAGATCATTTCTGATCATTTTTGAGCAATCTTGGGAAACAGGAAGTAGGTCTTCAGTTTACACGGTCACAAATTAATGTAGAACACCGGACGGCGTTTTAGGTTCAGTCACTGGGGTCTCCGGTCACAAATTCATGTAGAACACCGGACGCCATTTTAGGCTAGCTGCCGGGAGTCGGCCCGAAGACTGGTGACCAGGATGGCTTCATATGGATTAATTACGAGCTGGAAACGTCTCTGTGAACTTTGTGGATGTCTAAGGCAGCAGCGGATTTATCGCAGATCGTGCCAGGCCGCCGCGGGAACACCTCCGGCCGGCCTGGCTACACCTCCGGCCTGGCTCTGGCCTGGCTAGCTCCAGAAGCTAACACGGGAGCTAACACGGTAGCCGGCCGAAGACTGGTGACCAGGATGGCTTCATATGGATTAATTACGAGCTGGAAACGTCTCTGTGAACTTTGTGGATGTCTAAGGCAGCAGCGGATTTATCGCAGATCGTGCCAGGCCGCCGCGGGAACACCTCCGGCCAGGCTCTGGCCTGGCTAGCTCCAGAAGCTAACACGGGAGCTAACACGGTAGCCGGCCGAAGACTGGTGACCAGGATGGCTTCATATGGATTAATTACGAGCTGGAAACGTCTCTGTGAACTTTGTGGATGTCTAAGGCAGCAGCAGAAGCTGCAGATTGATCGCGCCGCCGCTCCAACACCAGCTCATGGCTTGGCTAGCAGAAGCTAGCCAGCTAGCTAACACAGGTCTGGAGCGGCTGCGGTGGTTCACTGGCCGGCCGGCGGGGCTGCTAGGCCCGACAACAATCAACGCATGGCAACCTAAGATGTCGGCTTTGACCATCTCAAAGTAAGAAAATATATTTTTATTTATTCTGTAAATGTGAATAGCAATGTTTAACATTACAGTACACTACTGTACATGATTAAATGTGCGCACGCTCCGTTAGCATGATAAATAAAGGTTGAATGAATGAATATTTTTTTTTTTTTAATAATTTTCACCCCCCACCTGCGAACCGATCGACCTGCGAACCGTTCTTAGGTCCCTAAATCGTTCGTAAATTGGGGGTTGGGTGTATTAACAGGAAAACAATAGTGTGAATGCTTAATAAGCATTCACACTATTGTTTCAATGTTATAACTACGTAGTTCACCAAAAAGTTTCAGCGAGAGAAAAAAACAACGCATTTTTACCTTGGCGCTGTAGTACCAGATGGTTTTATCCTCCTGTTCACCTTCCTCTTCACTGTAGGTGAGAAAAAAATTAATTAGAGATAAACATGAAGGGTATAGGGCAAACAAAACTAAAATTAGCATCTAAAATTAGAAAATGCTTTCTTATTCATCGTCTGTTTTTATTATAATGCTTATTAATTATATGCTCTTTGTGTAGTTGTACGTACGGAGATTAATAAATAAGTTTACTTACATATTTTTTATTCTAACACCAAACATTAAAACGCCCGAAGAAGTCAAAAAGTAAGGGTTTGTTTTTTGAGGCTACTTTGATGTTAATTCTAAGAAAAAGTGACCTCTGTTATTTGTTTGCATCGGATGTAGTAAAAACCGGATTTCAAAAAAGTTGGGACACTAAACAAATTGTGAATAAAAACTGAATGCAATGATGTGGAGATGGCAAATGTCAATATTTTATTTGTAATAGAACATAGAAGACAGATCAAAAGTTTAATATGAGTAAATGTAACATTTTAAAGGAAAAATAAATGGTAAATGGTAAATGGAGCTTATTTATATAGCGCTTTCCAGCCCCCTGTGAGGAGCCCCAAAGCGCTTTACAATACCAGCCATCCACCCATTCATTCAGACATTCATACACCGGTAGTGGTAGCCTGCCTTGCAAGGCGCCATCCAGACCTACCGGGAGCAACTCGGGGTTAAGTGTCTTGCCCAGGGACACAACGACACATGGTGGGCGGATGCGGGATTCGAACCTCCAACCTTCCGATCAGGGGTCGACTGCCATTACCACTCGGCCGTGGTGTAGTGGTAATGGCAGTAATGGCAGAAAAATATGTTGATTCAAAATTTCATGGAGTCAACAAATCCCAAAAAGTTGGGACAAGTCCATTTTTACCACTGTGTGGCATCCCCCCTTCTTCTTACAACACTCAACAGACGTCTGGGGACAGAGGAGACCAGTTTCTCAAGTTTAGAAATAGGAATGCTCTCCCATTCATGTCTAATACAGGCCTCTAACTGTTCAATCGTCTTGGGCCTTCTTTGTCGCACCTTCCTCTTTATGATGCGCCAAATGTTCTCTATAGGTGAAAGATCTGGACTGCAGGCTGGACATTTCAGTACCGGATCCTTCTCCTACGTAGCCATGATGTTGTGATTGCTGCAGAATGTGGTCTGGCATTATCTTGTTGAAAAATGCAGGGTCTTCCCTGAAAGAGATGACGTCTAGATGGAGCATATGTTGTTCTAGAACCTGAACATAGTTCTCTGCATTAATGGTGCCTTTCCAGACATGCAAGCTGCCCATGCCACAAGCGCTCATGCAACCCCATACCATCAGTGATGCAGGCTTCTGAACGGAGCGTTGATAACAACTTGGGCTATCCTTGTCCTCTCTGGTCCGGATGACATGGCGTCCCAGTGTTCCATAAAGAACTTCAAATCGTGACTCATCTGACCACAGAACAGTCTTCCATTTTGCCACACTCCATTTTAAATGACCCCTGGCCCAGTGCAAACGTCTGAGCTTGTGGAGCTTGCTTAGAAATGGCTTCCTCTTTGCACTGTAGAGTTTCAGCTGGCAACGGCGGATGGCACGGTGGATTGTGTTCACTGACAATGCTTTCTGGAAGTATTCCTGAGCCCATTCTGTTATTTCCTTGACAGTGGCATTCCTGTTTGAGGTGCAGTGACGTTTAAGGGCCCGGAGATCACGAGCATCCAGTAGAGTTTTACGGCCTTGACCCTTACGCACAGCGATTGTTCCAGATTCTCTGAATCTTTTGATGATGTTATGCACGGTTGATGATGATAACTTAAAAGTCTTTGCTATTTTACGCTGGGTAACACCATTCTGGTATTGCTGCACTATCTTTCTGCGCAACAATGGTGGAATTGGTGATCCTCTTACCATCTTGGCTTCTGAGAGACACTGACACTCTGAGAAGCTCTTTTTATACCCAATCATGTTGTCAATTGACCTAATTAGTGTTAATTGGTCTTCCAGATGTTCGTTATATGCTCAATTTCCTTTTTCCAGCCACTTATTGCTACTTGTCCCAACTTTTTTGGGATTTGTTGACACTGTGAAATTTTGAATCAACATATTTTTCCTTTAAAATGTTACATTTACTCAGATTAAACTTTTGATCTGTCATCTATGTTCTATTATGAATAAAATATTGACATTTGCCATCTCCACATCATTGCATTCAGTTTTTATTCACAATTTGTTTAGTGTCTCAACTTTTTTGGAATCCGGTTCATATTTCACCACAGGATGTCACAACAGGACGAGTTATTTCAACTTCCACAGGTCTTTGTAACTATACAGTATTTTAAAGGAGCCGCAGATGCGTCAAATGAAACAAAATAATTGAGTAAAGCTCTAGAGAAATTGTGCTTCTGGAAAGTCGTGCTGTCATGCAGGTGAATATAGTCTTGTCATGTATGGTAAAATATTAAATGCATAAAAAATTAACAAAGGAAGTTATTTTGAGCCTCGTTTTGAAAAGGGTTTCATTCTTGGAGTAAGTTTCTGGGGTCCAAAAAAAAAAAAACCTGCACGTCTTCAATTGACAAAAAAACAAAACATGAAAGTGCAGGATGCAGTCATTCTGTATTAGAAGAACCTGGGTCCCTAGTTCTACTTAACTGTCAAGCAAGTTTGAGGCAAGATTTTAAAACGCTACTAGAAGGGGAGGAATGGTAGCCTGGTTAAAACCAGACCCTTGTCCTTCACTTCGCTTCGGACTAGGGTCTGGACTTTCTCCATTGAGAAACGATTCTTGCTGGAGGCGTGGCCTCTGCTGATGGCTGCTCCCCCGTGGTCTGCTGAACTTGACTTCAGCTCCGCCTCCTGCTGAATTTTCTCTCGCTGCCTTTGCATATTCTGTGTTTATATGTTAATAAAACGTTCTAATAAAATAAAATAAAACCATGGATCGCTGGTCCAACACACCAGAAGACCAGGAAATCTGATGGGACTCGGGCAGCAACGTAAAACCCGAGTTTAATTCTCTCGTGACAACCTCAGTCATTTCCTTGTTCATTTCACTCAGCGGAGGGAGAGGAGGAGGAGGAGGGAGCGATGATCACTTACTTTTGGCAAAAAAAAGAAAAGAAAACTCCAGATAAGGGATTAAGAAGGGGAAATTAATACATTTGTGTCACATATAAAACAGTCCTGCATCGCTTTGAATGAGAACATGCGAATGCTCGTTGGCTGCGCACTCCCCCGTGGTCTTCTGAACTTGACTTCAGCTCCGCCTCCTGCTGAATTTTCTCTCGCTGCCTTTGCATATTCTGTGTTTATAATGTTAATAAAACGTTCTAATAAAATAAAATAAAACCATGGATCGCTGGTCCAACACACCAGAAGACCAGGAAATCTGATGGGACTCGGGCAGCAACGTAAAACCCGAGTTTAATTCTCTCGTGACAACCTGAGACGTTTCCTCATCAGCGGAGGGAGAGGAGGAGGAGGGAGCGAGCGATCACTTGACTTTTGGCCAAAAAAACAAAAGAAAACTCCAGATAAGGGATTAAGAAGGGGAATTTAATACATTTGTGTCACATATAAAACAGTC
>JBBPBX010000492.1:118532-129141 GCA_038048925.1 Garcialebias charrua
CATAGATATTTTGTTCATTGTTAGCTAGCTAATCAATTATGCCTCGTTCGTGCATCTTCCCTGGATGTCGCAATGGTCAGGGCACCCGTACAAATCATAACATGTTTTTATACCGCGTGGTTTTATACCGAGTATCTGTAATGCCTGGATAGGTCAATGGATAAAGCGCTTGCCTTCCGTCCCAAACCCCACGGGTTCAATTCCCGCATGGTACAACTCTTTTTTTTTTTTTTTATTCATTCCAGATTAAAAACACACAAGAAAACTATTTACAAAAACAGCGTAACTCTTGGAAAAAGTAGCTGCTGTTACAGACAGAACTCAGATAAAAACAGAGCAGGTTTACTGGCTCTGCTGTCTGCCTCTCCACAGTCAGCTCAGGAGCAGGACACGAGCGCAGCTGCGCTGAAACCACGCCCACGCACTGACACGCCCCCAGCGTTCCAGGGCAAGGCAAAATCATGTTTTTTCATGATTTTTGAGACTTAATTTTATAAGGTAAACAATGTTTTTAATCAGTCAGATTTATATGGGTGATTAATAACACATATTTATGCCATGTGACAAACTAAAAACACACATTTAATTTCACTTTACACGGTCTTTAAGAGTTAACATATTCTTTAGTTTAAAACTTATGGCTAAAACTACACAATATATATTTTGCACTACAAGAAAGAAGCCCAATGCTTGAGTTGTTAATTATTTAAAAATTCTCTGGACCTAGTACATGTAGTGAAATTTTCTTAATAGAGATTATTTTGTGGTATAGCAGTTTTCAAAATAAATTATGGCAAAAGGACACCCTATGCTTTTTTTTCATTCCTATTGCAAGTTTTATACCAAAAACATATTGCAATATATATCGTTATCGCCACCCTTCACAATACATATCGTGATATGAATTTTATGCCATATCGCACATCCCTAGATGGTAGTATTATTTTGGGGCAATCCAAAGCACTGCCCTAGATGCCCACATCTGTGGCAGAGATGCAAAATACATAGAACGTTATATCACTCCCCCTTGTGCAAGGCGGATGCTTTTTCCTCCTCCTCCTGCCTTTTTTGTTGTTGTTGCTCTCTGTGTATTGTAACTCCTCCTATTTTTCACATCCTCTGAAACTAAAACTACTGTCATGAATCTGGTCAGCTGGACTTTCAACAAAATTGATAAAATCTTTTCAACAAAGCAACAGTGTCCTGGAGAGCCCTCATGCTCCACTGAGACACAGGCGGCAGGATACGTCATGGCTCTGTGGAGAGTTTGGGAGCTGATGTGTCTTTCCGTATTATCTAATCTGCCGATCAGCTCTGCAATGTGCTGGCCGACATCTTTAACACCTCACTTGCCCTGGAGACAGTTCCCACCTGCCTGAAGACCGCCACAATCATCCCAGTCCCAAAAAGCTCCACAGTGACTGGTCTGAATGACTATCGGCCAGTGGCCCTCACCCCGATAGTCGCGAAATGCTTTGAAAAACTGGTCATGACCCACATCAAAGCATCCATCAACATCATTGAGGACCCTCATCAGTATGCGTACCGCGAGAACCGATCAACAGAGGACGCCATCTCCTCTGTGGTCCACACTGCTCTCTCCCACCTGGAACAGAAGGACTCATACGCCGAAGACGTTTATATAATTGGAAGTATGATAGCAGGGTTTCTGCTGTTTGGACTCGGCAGATTCCTATGTTATCGGCTATTTAAGAAGACGGCAGCAACAGTTTCGGCCAAGGCAAAACTGCCGAGTCTGTGTGAAGGTTTGGTTTGTGCTTCGAGTACTCAAAATCAGCTGATTTACGAGCTAAACCGTAACATGGAAGTGATTTGTGAGAATTGCGGGCCACCTGTGGTTTCAGGGACTCGCCGACATGTTGTCGACGACCTTGGAGGGGGCTCATAAACATGGACCAGTGGAATGCCCACAAATCTGGACATTTTGGGATTGAAAGTACCAGCAGGACTCAAGGCTGACAAGAAAAAAAACAGTCTGCCTAAAAAAAAGTCAACAATTGTGGCTTAACTGAATCTGACTCCCCCGGTTGGCCTTGAAGCAGGCCGACTTATCAAATTTCTCCTGAGATATGTGTAAACTAAGGAAAAGCTTCATCTATCACAAACCTTCCCCCGTCCCGAGAACGTCTGTGAAGGCTTATCAGAGCTGTACCAGCTGACACCAACATTTTAACAGGATTATGGACTATCTGGAAGTGTTTCATGGACAAATCTCACCATCTTGCAGTCAAATACATATGTGTTAATAACAGAAAAACGGAGGATTGGTTGATCTTGACCAGTACACTTCCTTAGTACTGGGGTATATCAGCACATGCTCTGAAAATGTCTCCATCAAAAAATATGTTAAATGCTACCCCAACACAAAACCTTGGCTGAATGCAGAAGTTCGCACCCTGCTGGCAGCCAGGAACAATGCCTTCAAGTCTGGAAACTTAGAGGAGCTGAGAAAGACTAGGAATGAGCTGGTTGCTAGCATTAAGAGGGCCAAGGCAACATATGCACAGAGGATAGAGGTTCAGTTCATCTCACAAGACCCAAGGAACATGTGGAGAGGCATTAAGTGCATAACAGATTATAAAGGAAGGAGTGAACAATGCCCCAAAGACCTATCTCTGCCTGATGCCCTCAACAAGTTTTATGCACGCTTTGAAGACCCAAACAGACCACACAGCACCAGAATGGGGTGGGCGATATGGCTAAAAAATTATATTGTGATATTTCAGAGCATTATCACGATAACGATAAATTTTGTGATATAACCCCCCAAAAAAATCAAATTTATTTATTTGACAAAATTAACTTAACATGTTGCTTTGCAGTATTATATAAAATTTTAAAAAACAACAAGGGGTAATTTTACTGAAATTACTTTATTAATTAAAGTATTCAGTCTCCAAGTACTGTATAAAAATAACTTGTAACAAGTTGATCAGCTGAAACTGATGGTGCATTCAGACCGAACAGCGTTTCAACTTCCAAAAAGCTCGTCACGCACGCAAGTGGACGCACTTTGTGTCTAGACCTGAACGCCAGAACGCGAAACTGATGCTGGGTGTGTGGGAGGAGCTTACCGGTATACCGAGTCAGCACTCCGCCAGGCAAGGAGCTTTTTATCTCTGTCCCTGTGGAGCAGACTTGACTGGTCGTGAAGGAGTTGTCGCGAACACACAGCTACAATGAGTTCTCTTCCATAGTCCATGACTCCGCGGGTTTTTTCTGTGTCCCACAAACAATACGTCACATAGTTGCGCAATCGTTTCCGCGTCACTGGTTTCCGCGTCGTCACATAGGGACTCTCCCCCTGACCCCCTCTCTTCTCCCCCCGACTCTCCCTGATTGGTTGACACACCAACCAATCAGGTAGAGTTGAGCGGCGTTTGAAAGTTTGAACGGCGAAATCTTCAGCATGGTGAATGCGTGGTTTGGAGGCTGAAGCCGGTTCACGTGCATGGAAAACGCTTTCCAGCACGCTCAACACGCACGCGACGTGACGCCCGACGCCAAGACGCGGCTGGAAGCGCGTCCCCCATTGACTTTGCATGTAAACTGGACGCTCCTGCCGTTGAAACGTTGTTAGGTCTGAATGCACCATGAAGCTTCTGGTGTTTCAGCTTCCTCTGTTCCTGCAGGAATTATTCATTTTTCTGATTCATTTTTTTAACTGATCTATCTCTGATCACCTGCCTCTGTGTGAGACTGTGTGAGACAGCTGAGCCGCGTAAGGGAGAGAGCAGCCCGCACGTCGCTGAGCAGCGCGGGGGGAGGGGTGGAGAAGCCCTCTGTACCTCTGTAGTGAGAGACAGGGAAGAGACAGCTGAAACACGTTTGTTTTTAGCATTTTAGCTAGCGTTACACCAGTACAGACTGGTGGAGGGAGGTGCGCAGCTCGGTTTTGGTCTTTTGAAGCGCTCGGATGTTAAGGGGGCGGGGCGCCCCGACGTATTACGTCATGAAATTAGCATATCATGATAGAACTTTTTTGCCCGGGCAAGCTTTTTTGCCAGGTAAAACCGGGAACGATGTGATATGGCCTAGCCCTACACCAGAATCACCTCACCAGCGGATGAAGAGCGTCTCAGCGTGACCGCAGCAGAAGTAAGGAGTAGTTTCAGGAGGATCAACCCTCACAAAGCAACCGAACCGGACAACATACCCGGGAAAGTGCTGAAAGAATGTGCCGATCAGCTCTGCAATGTGCTAGCCGACATCTTTAACACCTCACTTGCCCTGGAGACAGTTCCCACCTACCTCAAGACCACCACCATCATCCCAGTCCCAAAAAGCTCCACAGTGACTGGTCTGAATGACTATCGGTCAGTGGCCTGCTCACCCCGATAGTCGCGAAATGCTTTGAAAAACTGGTCATGACCCACATCAAAGCATCCATCAACATCAACGAGGACCCTCATCAGTATGCGTACCGTGAAAACCGATCAACAGAGGACGCCATCTCCTCTGTGGTCCACATTGCTCTCTCCCACCTGGAACAGAAGGACTCATACGTCCGTATGCTCTTTGTGGACTTCACATCTGCCTTCAACACCATGATCCCCCAAACTCTGATGGACAAACTATTCACACTGGGACTAAGCCCCTCCATTTGTAACTGGGTACTAGACTTTTTAACAAACAGACCACAGTCAGTGAGGATCCACAACTTCTCCTCCTCCACCATAACCCTCAGCACTGGCTCTCCTTGTGTGTTGAGCCCTCTCCTGTTCACTCTGCTCACATATGATTGTGCAACCACTAGGCATGTAACGGTTATAATGGGTTTACCGAACCGTTCCGGTACACCACGTTCGGTTCGGTCCACCTACGTACCGTTTCGGTTATTTTTTCACTCATTAAACGTTCTTAACAGGGGAATATATGCACCGCGGAACAAAATTTCCTGGGCGCGTTTCAGCACGGACCTATTTTCGCGTGGCACGCGCAGCATTTAGCCGTTAGCATCTCGTGCGGTCTCCTGTTTTTGAACGTTATAACTTTCTTTTTAAAAGACGAGCGCACGCGCAGCTTGTGTGGACTTTGTTTCATGAAGACTCGCAGCAGCTGAGTGCGTGACGCAGCAGCAACACGTCACGTGAACGCACTGGAAACTGTCATCCGAACGTGAACAGCAGCTGCATTAAAACTCCTTCATCCGAACGTGAATGAAGAGCTGTATTAAAACTTCATCCGAACGTGAATGAAGAGCTGTATTAAAACTCCTTCATCCGAACGTGAACAACAGCTGTATTAAAACTTCATCTGAACGTGAACAGCAGCTGTATTAAAACTACTTCATCCGAACGTGACCGAAGAGCTGCATTAAAACTCCTTCATCAGGTAATCACAGCGGTCCACAAGCTGTAGCCTATGAGTTTTTAAATTTCTGAATCTGTCTGAACGTTGTTATATGCGCAGGCTTTAAAGTTGCTGAGCGTCACTATGAGACATTCATCATGTCAACACTTCAAAAAGTTCAGCTCTTTATGAAAAAACTAACTGATGTTGTCAACAAGCCCTGGACCAGATTAAAGCCCTGCCTGCCATGATGAAGAGTGAGAGATTCAATTGTTCAAGAGGTATTGTTTTATTATCTAAATAATCTTTTTTTTTTAAATCATAATCTTATTAACTTGTTTTTTTAAATCTCTTTTGTTTTTTATTTCCAGTCTGTGACAGAGGTAAATCCACCTGCAGCTAAGTGATGACTGAACTGAACTCTGAACTGTTCCCACAGTCCCACCTGTCCCACCAAGAAGAAGTTGTGAGTACAATGAGGACAAATACAGCCACACTGCTGCTACTGAACAAAAACTTGATTAGTTAGATTGTAAACAGTCTGTTGCTGCTTATTGTTCTGGTTCTGACTGTTATTGCATTTATTAAGATTTTTATTATTGTTAGTATAGTTTATTTATTGTAGAGTGCTGTTTATTTAAAATCAGAGTCAGAGAGTCTTTATTGTCATTTGCACCGCATGTGGTACATGTGATGAAAACGAGATTATGTACACGGGGTCCCAGTTACATCCAACAACAAATGCAAGAGAAAAACAGTAATAACATCTAGAATTAACTAAGAAAAACATCAACTAGTAATACACTAAGCCCTAATATAGTGGAAAAACATCATTATAAACAGCAGCACGAACATGAGTCTGTATGAGCAGATGGTCACAGATGAACACAGCAACAAGAAAACAGATCAGCATCAGCATGATGTGATATTTTGCAGTGTTTATTTTTATTTTATTTTTATTTATTCATTCATGAGTCTAACAGCCTCAGGGTAGAAGCTGTTCCTCAGTCTAGTGGTTCTACATTTGATGCTCCTCAACCTCCGTCCTGAGGGGAGTGGGGCAAAGAGTGTGTGTGCTGGGTGAGTGAGGTCTTTCATGATGCAGGTGGCTCTTTTCCTGCATCTGGAGGTGTAAATGTCTGTGATGGTGGGGAGACTGACTCCGACAGACCTCTGTGCAGCCTTCACCACTCTCTGTAGAGCTTTCCTCTCTGCAACTGTGCAGCCTCCATGCCACACGTTGATGCTGGAGCACAGGATGCTCTCCACTGCACACCTGTAGAAGGAGGTGAGAACTGGGCTGCTCAGACCAGCTCGTCTCAGCCGTCTGAGGAAGTAGAGTCTGATGACCTTTCTTGATCAGGCTGGTGGTGTTGTTGGTCATCCAAATGGGTCACTTTTATTTATTACTACAATACAATACAAACATATTTTTGGCACATTTTCAAAATAAACATTTTGTAAGTCTTTATTTTGTAAAAAAAATTTTTTAAAAATTTGTACCGAAAAAAACCGAAAATAAACCGAACCGAGCTCTCCTTGTAGTTGAACCGAACCGAAATGTGATTTTAGCGTGCCGTTACACCCCTAGCAACCACCCATCCAGGCTGTCATATTGTAAAGTTTGCAGATGATACAGCTGTGGTGGGATGCATCACAAACAATGAGTCCAGCTACAGGCAGGAGGTGGAACACCTGGAGAGCTGGTGCAAGGAGAATAACCTTCACATCAATGTGAAGAAGACAAAGGAGATGATTGTGGACTTCAGAAGGAACAAACAAACCCACACCCCACTGAACATAAGAGGATCTGCAGTGGAAGTGGTCTCCAGCTACAAGTACTTGGGTGTACACATGAATGATAACCTCAGCTGGACCAACAACACCACCAGCCTGATCAAGAAAGGTCATCAGAGACTCTACTTCCTCAGACGGCTGAGACGAGCTGGTCTGAGAAGCTCAGTCCTCACCTCCTTCTACAGGTGTGCAGTGGAGAGCATCCTGTGCTCCAGCATCAACGTGTGGCATGGAGGCTGCACAGCTGCAGAAAGAAAAGCTCTGCAGAGTGGTGAAGGCTGCACAGAAGTCTGTTGGAGTCAGTCTCCCCACCATCACAGACATTTACACCTCCAGATGCAAGAAGAGGGCCACCTGCATCATGAAAGACCCCACTCACCCAGCACTCACACTTTTTGCCCCACCCCCTCAGGAACGGAGGCTGAGGAGCATTAAGTGTAGAACCACTAGACTGAGGAACAGCTTCTACCCTGAGGCTATTAGACTCATGACAAATAACCAGAATAATCACTGCAAAATATCACATCATGTTGCTGCTGATCTGTTTCATGTTGCTGTGTTCATTCGTGACCATCTGCTCATACAGACTCATGTTCGTGCTGCTGTTTGGAGTGATGTTTTTCTATGATATTAGTGCTTAGTGTATTGTTAGTTGATATTTTTCTTAGTTCATATCTTAGATGTTATTACTGTTCTTCTCTTACATTTTATACATAGTTCCCATGTGACGTCACATCTGTGTTACTTCCGGGTGGACCCTCATTTCGAAAGGCGGCGCGCTGCCTCTCGACATGAGGCTGACAGCGCAGTCTATGGATGTTCATTTTTCACGTTTTTTTTTTTAATTTCTAATTAATTGCAATGGTTACTTCGTGTTGTGTCAGTGGGTGTTCCAGTCGGGTAGACGTTTGGGCAACGCGCAGGTTTCACTCAATCAAAAAAAAAGTAAACATGAAGGATTTATCTCATCGGAGAAGCTCACAGCTGAGCAGCCTGCAGCCCCAACTCTGCTTGGATCTGCTCTGAAGACATCTGCTTTTGGCCGGTAAACAAAATATTCTACATAAATCATTTTGTGAAACAATGTTAGAGTACAACTGTCTGTGTGTTAGAGCTGTTTTTTTTTTTTTCATTAGCAATACCGTCTTGCATGCTGTGGTTAGCTTAGCATCTCGCTAACGCAACAATGGCTTCCTCACGGTCCAGCCGGTCCACCGGGACCGGCAGGGAGACCACCCCAGTGGGGAAAGGAGGACGGGAGCCAAGTCGTGCGGGCGACGCGTCGGTCCCATGGGATGTGCCCCCGCAACCGCGACGGTTCCACGCCGTCTGACCTGAGCTCGACGGACCCTCGGCTCCAGTGCTAACAACATGCTAACTTCCAACACGGTAACACTCAAAAGTGCTGGTTCTGGTCCGTGTTCAGCTTGGACTGTTTGTGCTGGCTGTGTGTTATTTTAGTTAAACCTTTATTTAGCTGGTTAGATATGATTGAGACAGTTTACACATCTTTTTTGGATTTAAAGCTGTGAAGCCGGTGTGCGCTCCTCGTAGTAATTAAATAATTAATGATATCAGAGTAACTTGTGACTAGTTGTCCGATTCGTCTGCCATGATTTCTTTCTCAAACTCATTTAACTCCGACCACTGCCATTTTCTCTTGTTCCTTGGTGAAGCTGTGGTAGCTCGTGTTTTTGTCCGTATAATTTGCTCTGGTTGTTCGTGTCTGAGCTCGACGGACCCTCCGCTCCAGTGCTAACTCTATGCTAACCTCCAACACGGTAACACTCAAAAGTGCTGGTTCTGGTCCGTGTTCAGCTTGGACTGTTTGTGCTGGCTGTGTGTTATTTTAGTTCAACCTTTTTTTAGCTGGTTAGATATGATTGAGACAGTTTACACATCTTTTTTGGATTTAAAGCTGTGAAGCTCTGCGCTGTGAAGCCGGTGTGCGCTCCTTGTAGTAATTAAATAATTAATGATATCGGAGTAACTACTTTGTGACAAGTTGTCTGATTCGTCTGCCATGATTTCTTTCTCAAACTCATTTAACTCCGACCATTTTGCTCTTGTTCCTTGGTGAAGCTGTGGTAGCTCGTGTTTTTGCTCTGGTTGTTCGCGTCTGCTTGTTCGCCATCTTGCCTTTCATCTTGCCTTTCTGCCTTTAGATATGGTGCAAAACCGGTATTGCGCAATACTGGGGGCGTGTCTGGGAACTATGTATTGTTGGATGTAACTGGGACCCTGTGTACATAATCTCGTTTCATCACATGTTCCACAGGTGGTGCAAATGACAATAAAGATGATCTGACTCTGAATGAATGTGCTTGCTGGTAGAGTTTTTTTGATGTCTTAAATCATGTCCTGATAAGGACAAGGAGTGAAGAGATATTTTTTTGTAATACCATTATCCTCTCCTAATGGCCTTTTCCCCCTTTCTATCTAAAAGTATTCTGGAAAAGGATAAGTGGCCTCAAGGAGCAGCAGTTACGTGCACTCCACCCATTTTTCGGATGAACGTACGAACATAATCTCACTGTATTTTGGTACAGTGGTAATAAAGCTTATTCTGAGTCAGATTCAGTGTTGCAAAATGTAATAAAATGACTGTATAATTCTGTGGCCCTTGTTCTAAAAAAAAAATCTAGCTGTCAATTATGTTGATGAATATTATACAATAACCCCAACAGTGCAAACTTACATAACAATTCTGCGATTCAGGAACCAATATTTACGGTGGTGTCGGTCATATCCAAGAGGCAGCTGACGAAGACACGGTTTTGTCTTTTGCACTTCAGGGATGCAGTCTGCCACACCGGGTACCTTGTGCGCAACACACACCTCGCACTGCCACTCGTCCTCTGGCACTTCCTGCAATGGAGGTTTCACACACTCCAAATGGTAAACAGCTGAACAGGTCTCGCAGCACAGCAGGTCACCGAGACGATGACACACCCTGCAGTGGTCATCGTAGGCAACTACTCCTTCTGACATAAGCTCCTCCCGGGCGATATTTGTTGCCAAGAACTGGTCCACCAAAAACTGCAGAACTTTAATTTTGTTCTTTAATGGTTCATACGGGTAATCCTCATTCTCCAGGAACGGCAGAATATGCCGGTATTCTGAGTCACTCTCACAGTACGCACGCACCACCTCCGGCCAGGTCATACCATCCACAAAATACAAAGAGGAATTAACAGAGTCCTTCACATCAGCGGGTCCAAATGTGGTGTTGGAAGTGTCCTCCTCTCTGAGAATAGCTTTGAGCAAGGAGATGTGGGTCTCTGCCAGCAGTGTGCACTGTTCTTGGCTGGCTAGGGCTGCACAGAAGTCCTCAAAACGAAACGGGGAGAGACGCAAGACAGTGCCAAAGTTGCGTAGAACCTCGTAGACGGCAGAAACATTGAGGAGCTGAGAAGCAGGAACCAGGAGGTCCTCAGATGACTTGGGAAGCTCCAAAGGAGGAATGTCCTTGGCCTCAAGAATAGGAGAGCGTGGTCGC
>JBBPBX010000493.1:0-34069 GCA_038048925.1 Garcialebias charrua
CGAGCGATTTAATCGCACCCTACTACAAATGCTGAGAACTCTTGAGGAGGCAGAAAAGGATAACTGGAAAGACTTTCTGCCCCAAGTTGTCCATGCATATAATTGCACAAAACATGAGGCCACAGGGTTTGCCCCACATTTCTTAATGTTTGGACAGCATCCCCGCTTGCCCGTGGACCTCATGTTTGGACTCAACACAGAGGAGGACAGTGAAACACCATATGGATATGTTCAAGAGTGGGCAAGGAGGATGAAAGAGGCTTATCGTATTGCTAACAACAACAGCCAGCAATCGAGCGCTCGTGGAAAGAAACACTATGACCAACATGTGAGAGGAGTTGTCTTGGAGCCTGGTGATCGAGTGTTAGTTCGCAACCTGAGAGAAAAGGGCGGACCTGGAAAGCTCAGGTCATATTGGGAGCAGACTGTGTACATTGTCAAAGAGCAGATCATAGGCTGTGTCTCAATTCAGGGGCTGCATCCTCATGAGTGCGCATTTGTCGGCCGCATACGTCATTGCCCCGCGCGGAGGACTGTCCCAATTCGAAGACTCCTCCTCATGCGGCCGAGGAATGCGGCCTACTTCCTGCCGAAATCGAAGGATGCATTCGTGAATCCTTCAAGACGGAGGCTATCCCAGAATTCATAGCGCCAGCAGAGATTTCGGGGGGGGGGGACTTTCTGCGTGCAGGGTCGGGGCTGCTGCGTGTTGTTGAGTCATCAGCTCGTTTTAACAACAACCTCAGCGCGAATATTCATTCAACCTTTATTTAGTCATCTCAAACAACCTCAGCTCGAATATATCTCATTAAAATTTTACTACAGAAATGACTAAAAAAAAGTGTTAGCTGAATATACAGTATATTAGTGTTTCTGAGTTTACTGTTTTTGAAGAACTGATTACAAATCAGATTACAGTATTTTACACGTGCGTAGCAAGGATTTTCTGAGGGGCAATCTTTTAAAACCCAGAGTGGACCTACAAAATGCAAGTTGTCCAGTAGCACAGTTGGTTAATCAACTTGCGATTGGTGCAGAGATACTTTTCTCGAAGCTGGTTCGAATCTCACTCGGTACGGTTAAAACTTTTTTACGTTTGTCTTTTATTGGATAAAAAAGAAGGAGTTTCACAAACTCCTTCCTTTTAATCTCAGTCCTCATTTTTTTATCCAATAAAAGACAAACGTAAAATAAGTTTTAACCGTACCGAGTGAGATTCGAACCAGCTTCGAGAAAAGTATCTCTGCACCAATCGCAAGTTGATTAACCAGCTGAGCTACTGGACAACTAGATTTTTATAGGTCCACTTTGGGTTTTAACAGATCTCCCTTTATAAGCTGATTTATAATCAGTCCTTAACAAACAGTAAACTCAGAAACACTAATATATATACATGTATTCAGCTAACTAATATATTTTAGCGGCGTCCCTTCTCTTTCCACACACACAAAGCGCGCACACAAGAACTTCCCACCCACTTCAAGAGAACGCCCCACCCACTTCAATGCCGGCTCTCCTGAAGGCTAGACCGTCCCATTTCAGCAGTTTCGCTCAGCCCACCCGGTCTTGTGAGTGCGTGGCCTACTCGGCCCAGCTAGGCTGGGTCCTCATGAGGATGCAGCCCCTGAATTGAGACACAGCCAATGACAGCCCCATCTACAAAGTATGTCCTGAGAACAATGCCCAGAATACCAGGGTCCTCCACAGAAATCTGCTGCACCTGGTGAATGACTTACCTTTAACTGTTGATCACAGAAAAGATAAAGCACCCACCAAGAGCAGAGTCAGAGGCCACCGGGTCACTCCAAGCCAAAGTAATCGAGACAGCGACTCATCAGATTCTGAGAGTGACTCCAGGATGCGTTATTGGCTCAGAGTACCTGCGTCAACAAGACTACAGGAACCAGCCACCCAAACTCATCCAGTGTCGAGCCAAGTTTTCACACCCGTGGACCAACAGAGGGACTCTCAACTGAGCACTGTAGATGAACATTTTCAGCATCCAGCTGAAAATGAACTGGTCCAAAACGGTGAAACGGACGATGCACAAAGAGAACAAGAACTGGGAAGAGACACTGAACAGGTTGAACCTGAAATTGAGCGAGAGGAGCGAGTACCAACTCAGGAGGAATTTCTCAGGAGGTCTACGCGAGCAAGGAGACCACCTCAGACATTCACCTACAACACTATGGGTCAGCCCTCCTATCAGCCACAAGGGGTCATAGGTCATGTTGGACTGTGTGGGTTACAAGCTTCACCATTATGGGTAATGCAACCTGTACAAGAGCAATTTTATACTCAACAGACTGTGCCTTATGCAACGACAATGCCTTTTGCAGTGCCTTATAATTTGGTATACTGAGATGTGTACACTGAAGGGAAAGGTTCTTTTGAGTGAGGTTCCTGTGACAAGAACCAAGTTGTTAATATTTTGTGAAATGTTATCACTGGCGTTAAAGTGTCGGGAGCCACCTTTTAAGTTGGGGAGCGTGTGGTGCACCTGATAATGTCAATGTCACCACAATATTTGGTTTTCTTAAGTTAATATGCCTGCATTTTTATAGTGTTTTTCTGAGGAGCGGTGATGACGAAGCGGAACCTTTGTTTTGGGGGGGGTGCGTTGCTTCCAGGTTGGTTTTGGGGACGGACGGCTTCACATGCTTTCTGGATCTAAACGGCGAAACAATGGTCGTCATCTTTGACTCCTAATTTTATTATTCTTCAGGTCAGTACATGGTGAAAACACATCACAACTACGATGTAAGATGTTTACCTCTTATGTGAACAGCACATATCACTGTGTGGCGGTTTCTGTGCAGTAGTTGCAAGTAAATAGTCACGTTAAATCTGGCAGGATGCCAGCTCGCGCTGGGAAGGTCTCGCGAGGGAAAGTGAATAGAAGGATTTGATATCTTACTAACTCCGGGTTTTAAGTTCTAGGGGTGGGCGATACTGAGAATTTTGGAATCGATCCGATACCAAGTAAATACTGTGCTAGAATCGCATACTTCGATACGGATTCCGATACTTGGGGGCGCTGTTGAGCCGCACAAAATTGAACAGTGTGAGTAACAAAATATTTGCCCATCACCTCTTTTACAACACACAGTTGTTTAAATAAAAGTCACCAGTGCAAAATAACAAAAAAGCAGCAATGTTACAAAAACATAACACTGTCAAAATCACAAAAACAGTGATAAGAAAACAACTTCTATTGCTGGGTTTCAGATGACGTAGCAGTGACGTCACAGAATGCAGATGCGGGGCAGGAGGTAAACGCAGCCGTTTCCTTCTGTTGCTGATTCAGCATCAACATGCCTAAATTCTGTGCCGTTTACGGTTGTTGCAACCGCTCTAATCGAGAGATAGATAAAAGTTATTTTCGTGTTCCGAAAGTAGTATGCTACAAGGGGATTAATTTAAAAAAACTTACAGAAAAAAGACGACAAACGTGGATTACAACCTACGGCTAAAAACAGGAGGTGCAGAAACTGACGAGAGTCTGCAGCGACCACTTTGTTACAGGTAAGGGTCGTATCGTTTAAATCATATTTTCAGATATTTTATTGGACAGTAACTAGAAAGACAGGTAAGATATGTTATGCCCTAGCTTGTGTAGTGGTTCAACACTTGGTTGTTCCCAGAAAAAATCCGATTAGAATGCTAATGTTGTTAGCGGTTAGCTTAGTGCTAGGAAAGGCATTTACGTGTTTTACTTTAAAGTGGTGTCTTATATTTAGGTTGTCCGAGTGCAGCAGGTGATGTACATTCCCAAGACTGGGCCCCCACTGTTAACCTGGGGTACCAAAGAAGTAACGAGTGGCCACAAACAGAAGCATCCCTCCGGCGCAGGGAAAGAGCTAAGGCCTGGAAGCTTCTCTGCACTGAGGAGGCCAACAGTCTGGAAGATGAGCTCTGTGAAGAAAGCTTACCAGCCCCTGAAAATGAACGATTCAAAGGTAAAATAATAATAAATAAAAATACTATTTATTTATTTATAGAATTTCTGAACGTAATTTTTAATAATTAAATATTTGCAGATGCAGAATGCCAGACGGATCTAAGCATGGTTGACCTCACAAAGCTGGAGGATGCAGTGAAAGGCTACACAACTGAGATCTGCGACCTTAAGGAAAAAGTCTCAGTGACTAAATTTACTCCTGAAACCTTCCAGAACAACGATAAAACAAAGTTTTATACGGGACTGCCCAACTTTTTAGTTTTGATGCAAATTTTTCAGCTCTGTGAACCTTATACATCAGCATGTCATCACTGTCAGCACTCTCCAAATTTGAGCAATTTATTATGATACTTATGCATCTCAGATTACATCTGCAGCTTCAAGACCTTGCCTATAGATTTAATGTGTCAAAAGCCACTGTGTCTCGAATTTGTTTTAGAACGATTCATGTTCTCCATGAAAGATTACAATTCTTAATAGAGTGGCCTGAGCGACAAGTAATTCAATCAACTATATTTATATAAATATTTTAAGTTTAAATGATTATACATGTATTTATCATTTAAAGTAAATCAAAAGTAAATTAAATCACTAATACTGTTACAGACCATATTTGTACATGTTAATTGTTCATGAAGACAAAAAAAAAATTTACCCAATAAGGTTGAATATTTTTAATTTATTCAATGAACTCCATAACCAATCTTTGTGAATATTGGTCAGTTAAAATGACATGAGTTTTGCTATTGAAATAAAAACATTTTTCTGAAGTAGACTCATTTTGCAACATTTGTGACATATGACATTTGTATGTGCTGTTATTTAACATATTAGAACACCTTTGAAATTCACAAGCTAATCTCATATTGATTTAAATATATCATTTGATTTAACATACTTAACTTTTCAATTAAGATTATTGTAAATAAAAAACAGCTGTCATGACATGTAACAACATCACATGACCCTTCTGCAGAGTGCTTGCTACAGGTGTAGCTGAAACATGTTATGGTAGTGACAAATGTTTTTGGGGAAAAAAAGAGCAACTGTTTAAATTTGTATAAACTTTTCAAACTCCTTTCATCAACTACTCCAAATAACATTCTTGATTCTTAGATTGGTTAGTCACGTGTGGATTTCTGTCCCAGGATTTCAGGTAGGATGCAATGTGTAAAATAGTGCTGAATTTTGGGAACTGCTGTTTCCCACAGCTGGTCATCTGGCAGAATTCTTTCCACATAAATATCATTTTCACTCCATACTACAAAATCACAATATTGTACATCCACAATGTGAATCTGATCCTGGAGCTGATGGTAATAAGGATGGTTCCTATCCAGTTGTACAGAATCTCCAACCTTGACGAGACGACGAGACAAAAACCAGGCTGTCCAGCACACATCCTCAGACCGACTTCATGCTGTTTGCTCTGTGGGCACTGAAGGACAAGACAATGAAACTTAGACATAAAAAATAAATACGGTAGTCTCCAAAACATTTCAATATGATACTTTTTTAAAGATTGTGTTTCACTCATTTCACTATCCAACACCAATGTTAGAAAATGAGACTATATTTATGTCTCTGTCAACCAGGTGTGTTCCACAGGTAAGAATGTATTAATCTGGACTAAGTTTTAAAAGGTGATGGAAAGGTCACACATTTTTTAACTGGAAACAAGGCAACATCCCACAAACTGCAAGACCATCCCCAAAACTACGGCTACATGCTGTGAAATATGCAAACAACAAAGATTTGAGTAAAAAATTATAGTTGTAACATTCATACTGTGAGGTGCGCAAAGTCTGCAGTGCAGTACCCTAATGCATGCTCAATAATCCAGGTAGAAAAATCTAAAAAAGCTAAGTCTGCAGTGCAGTAGTCCAAACCTTTTGAGAAATAAATTTTACCTTGATTTCACACACCCTGGCTCCATGACAGTCACATGAAACGACTCCATCTGGTGAGGCTCCCATGTATGGCCACCTTGAGTTTAACCAGCTAGTATCTGAAGTTACAAAGAAGATACGATCACCTTGATGATACTGTATTATCAAAACAAAAAAAATCATAATATTTTCAGTACATTAACTTACCTTTTTAATGGAGTTACTGTAGATCTCTGACCTACAGTGTAGAAATGCATATGACTCAACGTTAACACATACAACTCCAGCACGAATTTGGCTTTACAGAAGCTAAATATATTATTTTTAAGTAGATCCACGCACATAGAAATAACAGGGGGCTAACTAAACTTGTTGTTAGCATTAGCGATAGCGTAGTTAGCATAGGCTAATTACTAAATAAATAATACATCTCACTACTCACCCGGGCAGAAACAAGTCGACAACCATTTAAAGCTTCTTTTGATCCTAAATGGTTAACCCAAAACTCGTCCTCGCCAGTTTATTTAGGGCTTTGGCATACTTGCTGTAATCCATTCTGCTGTGTTTTGAACTGGGGAAAATCACTTCCTGCCCCGCATCTGAATTTCGCGCCACTTCCGGGTCACGTGATTGCAACCCAGCAATTGCACAGTAGCCTGGCCCTCGCCCTCCTACGCAGCTCCGCTCAATTCTCATTTCCCTTCACTGCTCAGTCTGGGACTTCTCCCATCCACAAGGATTTCTCCGGTAGATTTTTGACCGGACCAATCAGAGAACAGAAGGAGCGGAGCTTTTGGCCCCTAACCCACGCCCCCACCTGTCCTGTCCCAGCGCGCAGCCAGCGAGCACCCGCATGTTCTTATTCAAAGCGATGCAGGACTGTTTTATATCTGACACAAATGTATTAATTTCCCCTTCTTAATCCCTTATCTGGAGTTTTCTGGAGTTTTTTTTGTAAAAAGTCAAGTAATCGCTCCCTCCTCCCTCCTCCTCTCCCTCTGCTGAGTGAAATGAACGAGGAAGAGCCTCAGGTTGTCACGAGAGAATTAAACTTGGGTTTTACGTTGCTGCCCGAGTCCCTGCATATTTTCTGGCCTTATGGTGAGCTGGACCAGAGCTACATGGTTTTATTTTTATTTTTTAAGACGTTTTATTTCCATAAACACAGAATATCCAGTGGTAGCGAGACGACATGCAGCAGGGAGTGGAGCAGATCTCAAGTTCACGAGAGCAGAGGAAGCAGACCATATATGGCTCTGAGGGGGAGGGAGCAGAATGCTTTTCCTGTTCAAAAATGTTCTAAGATCCAATGGTCTTGTTCCTCAGCAGAGGCCACGCCTCCAGCAAGAATCAGTTTTCTATTAAGAGATCCCAGACCCTTGTCCGAAGCGAAGTGAAGGACAGGGTCTGGTTTTAACCAGGCTAATTGCACAGATGTTTTTTGAAAAAAACAAAAACAACAAAAAAAGCGCGACAACAAAGCATCGATTCCACAGCGCTAGTATCGATTCGATACCAAGTACCACCTTGGTATCGATAGTATCGATACTAGAATCAATACGCCCACCCCTATTAAGTTCCACTTTGTTTTGTTTGAATGATATTCAGACCAAGTGTGGGAACTGAGGTTAAAGGTGGAACAAGGTTAGATTCTGCATTTGTTTTGTAAGTCTTGTCATTTTATTTTTGATCGGTGTTCAGTTAAAGTCAGTGTATATTTTAATGCTTAGATCAGTAAATATACAGCTAAGTGCAGTAGAGCCTTTGATCGGTGTTCAGTTAAAGTCAGTGTACATTTTAAATGCTTATCAGTAAATATAGAGCTAGATGCAGTATTTGACATATTGTCTTCATCTAAGTGAAGGGTGAAAATGTGAAAAGGTTAATTACTGTAACACTGGTAAAAGAAGGAAACCAGGTTTGTAAATCATTAATACCGTACAGGTACACTGTAAAATATTGGTTTGTTAACAAATCCTATAAATAAACATGCTTTCTGGATCTAAACGGCGAAACAATGGTCGTCATCTTTGACTCCTAATTTTATTATTCTTCAGATGGTGTGTCATCACTGTTGCAGCAGTCCTGACACTCGGGACCTGTAACAAAGATACACACATATCTACCGTATTTTCCTGACTATAGGTCGCAGTTTTTTGCCTAATTTGCATGCCCTGCGACCTATAGAGAGGTGAGACCTGTTAATGGATTTTTTCCATATTTTTAGACCAATTTTTGGCTCAGATATGACCGTTTTTCATTTTGGCAAAAAAATGGTGCAGTACCACTTTTGTCCGCTAGGGTACACCGACCGTTCCCACCTCATGTGTCCGAAGGCAGCCTCCTCTGGTCGGACTGACTCTGTCGCTGCCCGGCCTCCTGCTCTGGAGGTAACTACTGTTAGCTGTGTTTGTTAGCTGTGTTTGTTAGCAAGATAAGTCAAGAACCACAGGACAGATTTTTATCAAACTTACAGAAAGNTAACTATTTATATAGTAAATAGTAAAATTTACTGTATATATTTCAGACAGCGCAACCTCAGAGTTATGATAACTCATTTTAGGTGGTACAGTTTCTTCAGCATTTATTCCTGTGAAGCATCAAAGCTTTTCTACAGTTTATGTTAATTAATTTTAGGTGGTGCTGCTTTTCCCACATTTGTAGTAATTCCTTCTAGATGGTGCATCTTTTCTAGCATTTAATCCCCACATCTGGCTCTCAGTTTCCCTCTGCATAAAGAAGCGCCAGATTTTTTTTTTCATGTATTCTGGACCTCTGCGAGGGAGACAAAAAAATCTTTAGGCAGAACTTGGTGAATTTTAATTGAAGACCATTGTAGCAGGGGGGTGAGGGGGTGACCAGCATCTGTCCGCCGTCTCATTCATTATACCTGACGGTTGGACAGGGCTTCGCATGTCACAGTTCTATGAACCATTATGTTTCATTTCTGCCATAATTCTCACCTTTCAGAGAGCTTGATTTTCAGCCCGTCTTGACTCATTTATTCAGAGCACACAGCTATTTTTTATACAGTCTTCACCTCTATGATTTAGTAAGAAAAACATTTCAATCTTTATATGATGCCACACCACATGCTCTTGTGTACCGCATCCAATGCTGAAATTGTGAACCTTCTCAAAAATACACATGGTCAAAACATTTAGCCACAAATGGGTTAAAAAAATGAATTAATTAATGCAAAACTTTCAAAGGGAGACCAGTGGGGGAACAAAGATTATTGTTAAAAAAGGCTTCACACAGAGTACAAAGCATTTCCAACCACCACTGTGTGGCACTTTATTTTTTTTAATTTGATTAGCAGTCACTAAACAGATGCTTTTTGGATAAGCTGTTGTTGTTGTTGTCATTGCTAGGCAACTGGTGAATTCATTTGAAACTTTAACTCTTGCTAAAATAATTATTTTTAAGTAAATCTAATTTGTTTTTTCAATTTTATGAGTGAACATGAATGTTAGTATACCACCATCAATTAATATTATGCACATATAAAGTAACGATAGTGGTGGATAAATATTTCTGACACTGACTTACAGAATTTTTTAAGTATTACCGTATTTTTCGGACTATAAGGCACACTTAAACTCCTTAAATTTTCTCAAAAATTGACAGTGAGCCTTATAATGACAGTGAGCCTTATAATCAGGTGCACCTTATGTACTAAATCTGGTTGTGCTTACTGACCTCGAACAGATTTTATGTGGTTATTGTGAATTAGTTGAATAAAGTTTGACTTATCTGACTTAAAGGAAGGACTCATAGTCCGTATGCTCTTTGGGGACTTCACATCTGCCTTCAACACCATGATCCCCCAAACTCTGATGTACAAACCATTCACACTAGGACTGGGCCCCTCCATTTGTAACTGGGTACTAGACTTCTTAACAAACAGACCACAGTCAGTGATGATCCACAACTTCTCCTCCTCCACCATAACCCTCAGCACTGGCTCTCCTCAAGGATGTGTGTTGAGCCCTCTCCTGTTCACTCTGCTCACATATGATTGTGCAGCTATCCAGGCTGTCATATTGTAAAGTTTGCAGATGATACAGCTGTGGTGGGATGCATCACAAACAATGATGAGTCCAGCTACAGGCAGGAGGTGGAACACCTGGAGAGCTGGTGCAAGGAGAATAACCTTCACATCAATGTGAAGAAGATAAAGGAGATGATTGTGGACTTCAGAAGGAACAAACACACCCCACTGAACATAAGAGGATCTGCGGTGGAAGTGGTCTCCAGCTGAAGGCTTTTATCACAAACAGACGCAGAGCCACCTAAAAGTGGAGAGGACATCAGTCAGGAATGGTAATATAATATCAGCATTAGGCTAGCATTAGCATGTTAGCTAACAAACTAACCAGTTGCCACGTTTAGATTAACAGTAAGCTGCCCAGCTACAAGCACTTGGGTGTACACATGAATGATAACCTCAGCTGGAGCAACAACACCACCAGCCTGATCAAAAAAGGTCATCAGAGACTCTACTTCCTCAGACGGCTGAGACGAGCTGGTCTGAGTAGCCCAGTCCTCACCTCCTTCTACAGGTGTGCAGTGGAGAGCATCCTGTGCTCCAGCATCAACGTGTGGCATGGAGGCTGCACAGCTGCAGAAAGAAAAGCTTTACAGAGAGTGGTGAAGGCTGCACAGAAGTCTGTTGGAGTCAGTCTCCCCACCATCACAGACATCTACACCTCCAGATGCAGGAAGAGGGCCACCTGCATCATGAAAGACCTCACTCACCCAGCACACCACTCTTTGCCCCACTCCCCTCAGGAAGGAGGTTGAGGAGCATTAAGTGTAGAACCACTAGACTGAGGAACAGCTTCTACCCTGAGGCTGTTAGACTCATGAATATCTAACCAGAATAATCACTGTGAAATATCACATCATGTTGCTGCTGATCTGTTTCATGTTGCTGCTGATCTGTTTCATGTTGCTGCTGATCTGTTTCATGTTGCTGCTGATCTGTTTCATGTTGCTGCTGATCTGTTTCATGTTGCTGCTGATCTGTTTCATGTTGCTGCTGATCTGTTTCATGTTGCTGCTGATCTGTTTCATGTTGCTGCTGATCTGTTTCATGTTGCTGCTGATCTGTTTCATGTTGCTGCTGATCTGTTTCATGTTGCTGCTGATCTGTTTCATGTTGCTGCTGATCTGTTTCATGTTGCTGCTGATCTGTTTCATGTTGCTGCTGATCTGTTTCATGTTGCTGCTGATCTGTTTCATGTTGCTGCTGATCTGTTTCATGTTGCTGCTGATCTGTTTCATGTTGCTGCTGATCTGTTTCATGTTGCTGCTGATCTGTTTCATGTTGCTGCTGATCTGTTTCATGTTGCTGCTGATCTGTTTCATGTTGCTGCTGATCTGTTTCATGTTGCTGCTGATCTGTTTCATGTTGCTGCTGATCTGTTTCATGTTGCTGCTGATCTGTTTCATGTTGCTGCTGATCTGTTTCATGTTGCTGCTGATCTGTTTCATGTTGCTGCTGATCTGTTTCATGTTGCTGCTGATCTGTTTCATGTTGCTGCTGATCTGTTTCATGTTGCTGCTGATCTGTTTCATGTTGCTGCTGATCTGTTTCATGTTGCTGCTGATCTGTTTCATGTTGCTGCTGATCTGTTTCATGTTGCTGCTGATCTGTTTCATGTTGCTGCTGATCTGTTTCATGTTGCTGCTGATCTGTTTCATGTTGCTGCTGATCTGTTTCATGTTGCTGCTGATCTGTTTCATGTTGCTGCTGATCTGTTTCATGTTGCTGCTGATCTGTTTCATGTTGCTGCTGATCTGTTTCATGTTGCTGCTGATCTGTTTCATGTTGCTGCTGATCTGTTTCATGTTGCTGCTGATCTGTTTCATGTTGCTGCTGATCTGTTTCATGTTGCTGCTGATCTGTTTCATGTTGCTGCTGATCCGTTTCATGCTGCTGTGTTCATTCATGTTCATCTGCTCATACAGACTCACGGCCGTGCTGCTGTTTGGAGTAGCGTTTTTCTATGATATTAGTGCTTAGTGTATTTTTAGTTGATATTTTTCTTAGTTCATATCTTAGATGTTATGTTCTTCTCATACATTTTTGTTGTTGGATGTAACTGGGACCCTGTGTACATAATCTCGTCGTTTCATCACATGTACCACATGTGGTGCGAATGACAATAAAGATTCTCTGACTCTCTGACTCTGAAGCTTAAAGGTCCACTGACGTGAATTTTTTACTATTCATAAAATTGCTCAAAATATATATATTTTATCATTTAAATATGTTTGTTTTTGCAAACAAAATGATAAATCACTTTAATTTTGCTTTAAAAGTGATTTTGAACTTCAAGCCGTGTTTAATCATGGGAAATCCGATTACACTCGAACGCACCATATGTGATGTCACACTGGGCAGAGGGCTGTGGTGTCTTTAATAGCGGACAATTTAAAACTGGACGAATTTATCAATCTATGTGAAGATTTGAGCTATTTGTCTTCATTTTGGGAAGCAGAAAATAGTTTGGGTGATGGAACAAGAAACAACAGGATCTAATTTAGGTCTGATGCTGTATCAGACTTCCTTCATGTCGAGCTGCTCATACCTGCGCACTGTGACAAGCCCAGAGCTCTGCCCGGTGTGACATCACAGATGGTGCGTTCGCGTGTAATGGGATTTCCCATGATTAAACACGGCTTGAAGTTCAAAATCACTTTTAAAGCAAAATTAAAGTGATTTATCATTTTGTTTGCAAAAACAAACATATTTAAATGATAATATATACTGTATATATATATTGAGCAATTTTATGAATAGTAAAAAAATCATGTCAGTGGACCTTTAAATCACCTTATAATCAAGTGTGCCTTATGAAAACAGACCCGTTCACTGATATTGTGCCTTATAATCTAAAAAATACAGTATGTTACCATGTCGTGAGATAATGATGCTGAAATGCTTCTTTGGTTCTACAACACTGAACCTCGTAATTTTTATGATGAAACTTTACTGAGACAATTTCAACAATTGCACACATTTGTTTTTTAAATGAGGTTAATTGCTTACAAAGCTACTGCTTTTTAAAAATTAGTACAATTAACTTTTAAAAAGGTAATTTAGTTTTTCCCCCCCTCCCTACTTTGTCATGTTCAGAGTTGTGAGGTGGTTGAGGGCCATCTTGTTTCACATAAAGTCAGCAAATAACCTAAAAGACGTACATTTGTGGACTTTACAAGGAAGACAGGAGAGAAACTGTCCGTTTTGGGGAGACATGCAAAATCCACTAAGAAAAGCCTGTAAACAACTGGGCTGTTGTTAAAAATTTGCTCTAAAGAAAGTACTGACGCACACGGGACTCCATGAAAACTTCATATTGCCATGAGACACAAAGCAGCACAAATCCTAAGAAGAGTACACATGATTTACTTTGTACTTTGTTCCAAATCATTCCAGATATACACATTTATAGTTTTTCTACAAGCCCTTCCAAATTGTGCACATTCGATTTCTGCTAATCTTTACAGACCATTTAACTTTACAAAAAAAAAAAAAAAAAAACATTTGCTTCTTAGCTGTTTTATTTGATTCCATCTTGGTTAAAAAGTGGTGACAGGCAACTAACATCAGTTACTATAACAGTGTCTATGTAAGTAGGTTTTAGGTGTCCGCATGTGTCTTTCATTGAAATGAATGAATGAAAATGAAATGCATCGAGGTGGAAATCATGAAAGCATCATGGTTTCAGAGGATATCTATGTTGTGATGTGTAAATAATAACAATAAAGCATTCAAAGCTTCTGCCATGATCACAAACACTAAACACATGTGCTCTTATAGCATGATACTACTGTATATTGAAGCAACAGGTAATATGCACAAACGTTACAGCGAAATAATAAGGCTGTCTTGTTACTATAGTGACCAAGACATGGATCTAAAAAAAAAAAAACCATCAAACTGTAATAAAAGATCCCTTGCATACTTTGCTTTGATTGCAGTGTTGACATTGTGGAAAATGCCACCTGAAACTACCTGAAGAACCACGCACGCTGTAAAAACTGAGCAGGTAAACATTCAAATCCCCAAGGGACAGTCATTATGTTGATTGAGGAGAGCTGAAACCAAATTATAGGGTCAGATTAAAAAAAAAGAGCCTCAATTCTTCTAGTTAAATAAAAATCTTCCTTGTGATTTCAGATTCTTTCAGCTTTCCAGCACACATGTTTCTAATGCGATACAGTTCCTTCAAATACAAAGGGACGCAAAGTAGTGCAAAGATAAGACACCCACAGGTTCATCCTTCTGTATAAATGTGGGCCATTTTGCTCGAGTTGATGAAAAAATCTCCAGTCAGTTCTGCAGATGCGTCTTCACTTTGGATGTGGACTCCAAATCCTGCAGATGAGCAGAAACGATGAGGAAACTTGTAAGCAGAGTGAGATCTGAAACGTTCAAATACAAATCCTTGACCACTTTTGTCTCTAGTGTGCACTTAGAGCATTTTAAAAGCTATTTGAGAAGTAGTCGCTCTATTGTGATTACTGGCTACAGCAGAAAAAGCTGCATTAACACGAACTTGAGAAATTTTATTTCAGCTTAAAACAGAAAAACTCATTCTTTTATTCTTAAAGGGTGCATTCTAGTAGAAAAGCTGTTTTGAACCTGCATTTCACAGACCTTGTCAACATATTTGTGACTGTCAAGTCTAACAAGAATATATGTAATCTAGTTAAAGGAGTGCAGAGCCAAGCTAAGTCCAAACAGAAAAAACAACACAATCACCTTACACACTATAAAGACGAACAGAAAAATATGCAAGCTGTACATCCGAATAGCCCATTTGTGAATAAACATGTGCTTTGACAGTCTGAACAAAGAGAAATTGATGCGGTTGTGAAACTTTAAGTACCTGAGCTCTGATCTATCACACCACGAGTTTGGTCGAGCTGCCTCAGACCACAGTTGTTCTGTAGAAGAGGTCCATTGGGAGGAAGCGGGTGGCAGGTGGAAGAACAAGGCCCACATGGGTCTCCAGGGCTGGGCTGATGAGGAGAAAGATCAACACACCTGAAAGATTTCAAATCAAAGTAAATACCCTGCTCAACGTTATATTTTCTTTTCAATAAGGCGCAAAAACGTTGAACAGCAACATCTCAATTAATGACGCTTGTCCTTTATGTTACATCTGAGTATTAAGATTTATATCTTTGGCGTTTCCAATCCTCTGCACCGTTCAAGCTTGAGATGGTGGCATCAAATGCTATAAAATCAAATCAAATGCTATAAAATCACAAGAACATCAAAGTTCATGCTCAATAATCCAGGTAAAAATCCAACAATGTTCAGTCAGATCATCTGGACAGTTTCTTTTTTTGTTGAGATGTTTCATCCTTCATCCAAAGGACTTCATCAGTCCGAGGAGCCACAAAAAAACTGAGTCCCCCAGCATGCATCTAATCAACCGGCCTGTACAGGCTGGAGCCGAGTAAGAATCATTTTACTTGACTAAATGGTCCAAAAAGAGTGAAACACTGAGATGAAACATGGGCTCAGGATGCTACTTTTATCCATCATACAACCCCACTTCAAAAAAAGTTGAGACGTGAAAAAAGTAAATAAAAACCGCAATGAAAAACTTTGCAAATATCATAAACTCACAACAACTAAAGGTTTGCATTTGCCCTCCATTTGTCTTTACACCAATTATGTTTATGTTTATTAAATTTGTTCATTTTTTTTTACAAAAGAAACAATACAAGACAATCTCATAAATGATAATGTACAAAATATAAAAAAATGAAAGGTAGCAGAAAGAAGAATAAATCTTATTATATCTGCCCCTTACTTCCAACAATCAGATTAAACAATAATAATCAACCATGTAAACAATAATAATCTTCAACCAACTTTTTCCAACAATCAGATTAAACAATAATAATCTTCAACCAACAGTACAAAATGACTAACTCTTTCTAATTTTCTAACTAATACAATACACATTTTCTAACTAATACAATACACATTACGCTATTTCATATATATTTTTAACACATTTGTTTTGATCATTTTCTTAACATCTCTGTTCCCTTAAGATTATAACAACTTTGTCTTTTAACAAAATGCATTTGGATATTTAAAGGTAATGTATTATTTTGAGCCCTATACATAACTGATAAAATATTATAGTCTACCAAATCATGGAACTTCAATAACTTCAGTTGATAAAATAATGTACTTGATGGATGACGGTAATGTTTTCTAGTGATAATTCTTACAGCTCTTTTCTGTAATACAAAAATAGGCTTTGTGATTGTTTTACACGCATTCCCCCAAACATCAATACAATAGATTAAGTGTGGAACAATGATTGTGTTATACAACAAATACAGAGCTTTATCATTCAATAGGTCTCTGACTTTGTACAGTACTGCAATCGATTTAGCTATTTTTATTCTTACAGAATTTATGTGTTGTTTCCATGTCAGTTTGTCATCAATGATAACACCCAAAAACTTCACCTCACTCACTCTACAAATCTCAACATCCTCAATTTTGAGTGGAACATCAACAGTTTTCTTTTTATTACTGAATATCATGTAATTAGTTTTTTCTAGATTTAATGATAATTTATTTATTTTAAACCAAGTTTGTATCTTGACAAATTCTGTCTTTATCAATTCCAACATTTGTTCTATATCTTCACCTAAACAGAAAAAAGTGGTATCATCAGCAAAAAGTACACATTTAAGGAGTCCTGACACATTTACCAAGTCATTCACATATAAAATAAAAAGCTTTGGTCCAAGTACAGAGCCTTGGGGAACTCCACATGTGATATTACAGAGGTCAGATCTTACATCATTTATTTGTACAAATTGTTTCCTATCTTTTAAGTAGCTAGATACCCACTGTAATGCTGGTCCTCTAATACCATATTTGTTCAGTTTTTCAAGGAGAATGGTGTGATCAATAGTATCGAATGCTTTTTTTAAATCAACAAAAATACTGATACAATATTGTTTTTGATCGACAGCAGTAGTTATTTGTTCCATTAATTCCATGAGAGCCATTGATGTAGAGTTTTTTGCTCTAAACCCATACTGACTGTTGCTTAGAATATTTTGTTTATCTATAAATTGATCTAGTCTGTTTACAAATAGTTTTTCAAGAATTTTTGAAAACTGTGGTAACAAGGATATAGGTCTATAATTGTTGAACACACATTTATCACCATTTTTAAAAAGAGGAACGACCTTAGCTACTTTCATATTATCTGGAAATATTCCTGTTGAAAATGATAAATTACATATGTATGTGAACGGCTCAATAACATGGCTCATTATGTCCTTTACAAACATCATATCCATGTCCACCCAGTCTTTTGATCTCTTGTCTGTAAGATTTTTTACTACATTCATTATTTCCTCTTTGTTAGTTCCATTTAGAAAAATACTATTTGCACAACCTGTAATTGAGTGGATCACATTTTTATCTACTTTTGGTATTTTAGCTGCAAGGCTTGATCCAACATTCACAAAATATTGATTAAATCCATTTACAATTTCATTTTCATCATGAATTTCATCGTTGTCTTTTACAAAATATTTTGAAATACCAGTTTTTGCTTTATGATTCTTCAGGACACTATTCATTACTCGCCATGTTGCTTTCATATCACCATTACTTTTATCTAATAATTTACTATAATATTCTTTCTTATGTTTCCTTATAATCCCTACTAATTTATTTTTATACTTTTTATATTTTTCTTCAGCGCTCTGACTTCGCAATTTCAAGAAACATGAATACAAATAATTCTTTTTTTTAGAAGCATTTCTCAACCCTTTTGTCATCCATGGTTGATCAATCGTATTTCTCTTTGTGTAATTTGTTTGCACACAATTCTTTTCATACAGAGCTTCCAAGATATTCCAAGATAATTAATAAGACACTTTCCTTCCCTCCATTGACTACGGTGACATTATTTACATGAACACCTCTACAAGCACCCTGCAGATGTTGGATGCTGCCTATCACGGTGCACTGATTCATAACTGGCTGGAACTACCCACCACTGCACCCTGTATTCACTGGTTAACTGGTCATAACTTCATGCAGACTCTTCCACTGGTACATTTTCATCTTTAAATCACTTCTTGGTCTGCTGCCTTCATACATCTCCTCCTACATGTCACTGTGTGAGTGCAGCTACAGCGTGCACTCTCAGGACATTATTACATGCAGTGTTCCCTCTTTGAGGACTGAACTAGGAAAAAGGGCCTTCTCCTGTTTCCTGGAATATCTTGCAAAAAGATCTGAAGCTCTTGACCTTGACCTCTAAGTGGCTTCAAACATCTGTTGGACTCCTGGAAAGGAGCAATGCAGACATGTTCCTGTTTTTAGTTTTCTACATCACCTTACAACCTATAGCTGTTTTTTTAAATAGCATTTTCTGTCACTTGTTCTTCTCAGTTTATGCTTTCTTTGATGATTGTCTACTGTTGTCTACTGTTGCCATTACTCTTTGTTATTATCAGGTCTCTCGTAAATGAGTCCCGAGGCTCGATGTGATTAACCTGTATAAATAAAGTGATAAATAAAGGTTGAATGAAAGAAAAAAAGGAATATAAAGAAATAATCCCTGAATCAAAACTGTGTTGCCAGAAAGTGTGTATCAACTGCTACAAGGGTTTTATGATTGATTTAACGACCAAAGGTGGGCGCCAGACCACTAAGGAGCTCTAAAGCGCTAATCCCCTTAGCGGACCTAAACAATTTGTCAGCGTTACAGCAGATTGACTAACTTTTATAATTAATAAGCGGATTTGCGCTATTTTTATTTAAAATGCAGTACAGCTAATAAATTATCTATCAGTAAAAACGAAAAAACTTATTTACGAGCTCTTAAATCAACCGGACGACTGCTAACAGACCATATCCTGTCAGCGCCGGATGTGGTCCGTGACAGAAAAGCATCCCCCTCACCCCGGCTTTACACTGCACGCGGCTCCGCCCCGCTCCGGTCCGCAGGTCGCAGCTGAGCGAGTCCAATTCCCACTGCCTCCGCTCCGCTCAGGTCCGCCTGGATGCGCCGCTCCAAGACACGTGCGAGATCGCGCGATAAATCAAGTGATAAATAAGTAAGTCAGAACAAAACAATTCATTCGGTGGAAAGAAGGAGAACAACTGTAGAGAGACTGCTGCCTTGATCTTCTCTCGTAAATGAGCTACATGGTTTGAGCAACAGGAAGTGATGTTTACATTTCAGAATAAAATACTTTTTTATTTATTTATTTTTGTATTGCGTTATTAGGTGTAGTCATAGTCATAAATATAATAGTTTAGTCATAGAATAGTCATAATTGATAGTTTGACAGCATTTTTGTACAAATAAATCCGTATAGAGCTAGGATTAGTCCGCCCGTGGTGATTTTATTTTGTAAATACGGAAGTTGTGCTCGTTCCTTTTCCTGTTGGTGCGACGTAATCTTCAAAAGTTGACTCCGGCACAGCTCCGTCATCCGGCAGAAATAGAAAATTTTCTAATTTTGACGGACTGCCGTCCGCTCTCCGCAGCTCGCCGCCGCCGTGCGGAGCCAGTGTAAATTCTGTCATTGATTATAATGGGTGCGTATTTGCTGCGGAGGTCGGACCGGAGCGGGGCGGAGCCGTAACGCATGTGGTGTAATTCCGGGGTGAGTCTCTTGGCTAGAGAGAGTGATCTCTCTATAGCAGTTAGCAGCCAGTGTGTTACTCTGCAGCCTTATTGCTTGTTTTCAAAGAGTCAGACGAATAGTTTTTAACATGGAGGGTGAACTTATGGATGTTTCTCAGCGGCCTACGCGACGCGTCAGCGCCTCATTTGCCCTCTTCAAAATGGCGACGGCCACAGAAGCAAAGGACTTTACAACAAAACACGGTAAAAACAATTATTTCTTTGCTGAGAAAAAATATATTTCTTAGCTGACTTTATAGCACAAGGTTTTTCTGAGCTTAACCGGTTCACGAAATGGTCAAATCTGCTGGATTTAAAAAAGTAGTTCGCCATTTGCCCTGTTCAAAATGGCGGCCGCGACGGCCACAGAAGCGTAGGACTTTACAACAAAACACGTTAAAAACAATTATTTCTTTGCTGAGAAAAAATATATTTCTTAGCTGACTTTATAGCACAAGGTTTTTCTGAGCTTGACAGTTTCACAAAATGGTCAAATCTGCTGGATTTAAAAAAGTAGTTCGCCATTTGCATGTTAGAGCATTAGCATTAGCGTCCGCTAGCATTGCTAATGCATAAGCGCTTTTGAAATTGAGGACCTAAATAAATTTAATAAGTGCTTTAGAAATAGCGGAACTAATTTTTGGATTAGCACTGCCCAGCACTGTTAACGACTAAGTAACTTCTGCATTTTATCTATCATTTTATCAGTTTGCTTAAACAGGCATCCAGTCCAACTACCGGTAGTATTAAAATAGAACTTTTCAATGTACAATCACTATCCAACAATCTTTAAAACACTATCCACCTTTCTGATCTTAGTTGATATTATTATTTGATTTTACTTGATTTTATCACTTGTTTTATTTTGTTCTTTGATCTTTGTTGCACTTTGTAGCACTTTGAGATTTTTATTAATGAAAAGTACGTTATAAATCAAATTCATTATTATTATTATTATTATTATTATCTTCGCCTATTGGACCTTAAAATGCATTTTATTTAGACTGAGGAAGTCTTTCGGACGAAAGACGAAACGTTTCTACAATTTTTTGCTTTGTTTTGTTTTTTTTGTTTTTTTTGAATGTCCAGTGGACCAGACTTTGCTTTTTTAGATTTTTCTACCTGGATTATTGAGCATGCATCAGGGTATTTTATTTACGATTCACTCGTTGAATTCCTTAGCAGCTCTTGGCGGTGGCTGTAGCAGGCAGCAGAGACCAATGAGACAAGGAAAGGTCCACTCTCACTGGTCAATTATCTACGCAGAGTCCTGCAGTGAATGCTTTGGCCTACCGCTGATCCAAGAACAATCAAAACCCAGTCAAGAGCCTTCTGCATCCGGCTGCTCAGAATGACAGAAATCCTTTATCACTTTCTTTGAAGTGAGTAGATGAAGAGATTGTCAAGGGAAGTAGGATTATGGCTATCCTCAACACCCTCAAAACAGCAACTTTTCTATTGAAAACACTACAGACACTAAACATACACATACAAGTAACAACAACCAACAACCGATCTTAGCTCCAGCAAACTGGTTGGTCCACTTAAGGTGTTTACCGCTTGGTTGGGACTGGAACTCCTCTGACTGATGAAGCCCTCCAGATAGAGGGCGAAATGTTTCTATAAAAAAAGAAACTGTCCGGATGACCCGACAGAATTATTGAATTTGGTACCTGGATGATTGAGCATGAACTTTATTAACAACAATCTCTTCTTTAAATCATAAAACAGTCTATTTTTTATGTTGATGCCATGACAACAAATGTTTGAGCTGATTCTTCCAGCTCGTCAGAAAAACAAGCTTATTAAATAAATAAAAGTCTTTAAAGGTCCACTGACATGATTTTTTTACTATTCATAAAATTGCTCAAAATATATATACATTATATTATCATTTAAATATGTTCGTTTTTGCAAACAAAATGATAAATCACTTTAATTTTGCTTTAAAAGTGATTTTGAACTTCAAGCCGTGTTTAATCATGGGAAATCCGATTACACGCGAACGCACCATCTGTGACGTAGTGAGAGGCAGAGGGCTCTGGTCTCTTTAATAGCGGACAATTTAAAACCCGACGAATTTATCAATCTATGTGAAGATTTGAGCTATTTGTCTTCATTTTGGGAAGCAGAAAATAGTTTGGGTGATGGAACAAGAAACAACAGGATCTAATTTAGGTCTGATGCTGTATCAGACTGACCTTCATGTCAAGCTGCTCATACCCGCGCACTGTGACAAGCCCAGAGCTCTGCCCAGTGTTACGTCACAGATGGTGCGTTCGTGTGTAATCGGATTTCCCAAGATTAAACATGGCTTGAAGTTCAAAATTAAAGTGATTTGTCATTTTGTTTGCAAAAATGAACATATTTAAATGATAAAAGATATATATTTTGAGCAATTTCATGAAAATTAAAAAATCATGTCAGTGGGGCTTTAACTTTGTGTTAGTTACAGTTCCAAAGATGTGAATTGGCCTAGTAAGTTGCACTAAATCAACTTAACAAACAAAACAAAAACCTGAGTTTTATTTGATTTCTTGTTCAATTATATCTGTATTAAAGATGAAACCATCTAAATTATCTGTGGTACATTATAAAAATCACACCACCAACACTAACCTGTAGTTATCTTGTAAGGAACCCAACAAAGCCAGGTGGGAACTGCTGTAAGAATCTCGTCCTTGCGTTGCAGCTAAGGAACAGGGATGAGAATCTTATGGATATATCTAATATGTACACATGGTTGCAGGGATATACGTTTATGCATGTTGTTTTCTTCTTCACTTATCAAATGTATTTATGCAAAATGCCAGGGCTTTGATGTGCTACAGTACGACTCATGAGACGCACCAAGAGCTGGGTTCACATTGTTGTCTAGCCTTGCCAGAGGGGAAAGGTTTGGATGCAGAGGGTGGATGGTTAAACAGTCTGTCAGTGCGTCTTGAGTTGCATCAGCAGAGGCTTTCATCTGTAGAAATCACACAGTGGAAATAAACACACAGAGACAGACAACTTATACATTTTGATGTATTTTTTATGCTATCTCTTAGCCAATATTGTAGAGTGTTAGTAATGTAATACCTCATACATATATGATTGCTGCCCTTTCTACAAAATTAAACAATAAAAAAGTACATAAACACCAGAGGCTGTTGCAGAAAGTAAAATCAAAATTTTGTTTGCATTTTTATTCAATATGTGGAACATAGCAGCCTTGCTTTGAAGCAAAATACAAGGCAGCCTTTTTAAATGTTTTAACAAAGGAAAATGTGTCATTTCTTGACACCAACAACTCTAAACGTCAATCTAGTAAGTAATGAACAAAAGACAAACGGTATTCATTTTAATTCTGTATTGCCCAATTAAACCTAACCTAAGAACATTTTGTCAGAAACTTTAGTGAGTGGTTCATGTGATAAAACCAACAAACATTTCTGAGTTGAAGCTGTAATGTAAACAAAAAGTCCACCAAGCTGATATTCAGGGTGTTCCTCAGGGCAGATGTTTCGTTACCAAAATGTTTGGTAGCAGTTATTTGCTGCACAAAAAAAGTACATTATAATCCAAACACTCAATATTTCTTGAAGCAGCTCTCATTAGAACCCACATTTATTTTAGGTGATCACGACAATTCATCCAATAAATAAATTAAATAAATAAATCTAGTTGCCCGACAAAAAATTATAGTACAGTGTAAAGTTCAAGTAGGTTCATTGTCGTTCTCAACACATGTGATCCATGAGGTGGGACGCAATTATATACACAAGGTCCTAGTTACACCCAAAAAATAGCAAAAATATAAAGTGTAAAAAGAAACGGTATGAGGATCCAAGATATGCATACAATATACGAATGCCAAACAGTATGCTTAAAGATCTAAGATATACACCAATAATGCAAAACAATATGGTGTAACAACAGCAGCCCAAACACGAGTCTGCATGTATGTATGTAACAATTCATTAAAGTTTTTAAAAATTTGAGGCATTTAATTATTTTCCTCTTCTAAAAATGACCAAATGCAAAACATATGATCTAATGGTAATTTAGAGTGTAGTTCTGCAAGCAGAAATATAAAAATATAAAGTGTTTTCAATATTTTATTTGTTCGGTGATTAGAAATAAAGTTTGTACTTCAAATGTTTCTTCCAGCAAACTTAAATAAAAACCTGAATTTACACATATGCACATGAATAGTCAGTGTTATATTAGCTGTGGATTATGATTGTCTTTTGAATATTTAATCTATTTCTACTTGAAGAAATTACATTTCAATCTAAAATCTCATCAGAAAATTATAGAAGTATTATAGAAGACTAGATGCATAAAATATATTTTTTACAGTATGCAAGTTAGGCATTTGTATTTGTAGTGAGAAATGTAACATTCCTTAAATCACAGGAAACATGTATTGTAGATTTATAGATGAAAGAAGCTAAGCATGCGGTAGACTTTATAAACTGTCTTAAAAAACACTTTGTACAGTGCATCTGGAAATTGTTCACAGCACTTCACTTTTTCCACATTTTGTTATGTTACAGCCTTATTCCAAATTGTATTAAATTCATATCTTTCTTCAAAATTCTACACACAAAATCTCATGATAATGTAAAAACAAAAGATTGAGATTTTTGAAATGTATTAAAAATAGAAAACTAAAACTTTATGTAAGTATTCACAGCCTTTGCTTTAAAGATCCACTGACGTGATTTTTCTACTATTCATCAAATTGCTCAATATATATATATATTATCATTTAAATATGTTAGTTTTTGCAAACAAAATGATAAATCACTTTAATTTTGCTTTAAAAGTGATTTTGAACTTCAAGCTGTGTTTAATCGTGGGAAATCCGTTTACACCCGAACGCACCATCTGTGATGTAATGTCCAGAGTTGAGGCAGAGCTCTGAGCTTGTCACGGTGTGCGCAGCTCCACATGAAGGTCAGTCTGATACAGCATCAGACCTAAATTAGATCCTGTTGTTTCTTGTTCCATCACCCAAACTATTTTCTGCTTCCCAAAATGAAGACAAATAGCTCAAATCTTCACCTAGATTGATAAATTAGTCAAGTTTTAAAATGTCCGCTATTGAAGAGACTGGAGCCCTCTGCCTCTCACTCTGGACATTACATCACAGATGGTGCGTTCAGGTGTAAACGGATTTCCCATGATTAAACACGGCTTGAAGTTCAAAATCACTTTTAAAGCAAAATTAAAGTGATTTATCATTTTGTTTGCAAAAACTAACATATTTAAATGATAAAATATATATATTTTGAGTAATTTGATGAATAGTAGAAAAATCACGTCAGTGGATCTTTAAACTTTGTTGATCCACCTTTGGCAACATTGACAGCTTCATCTTTTTGAATGTGATGCTTCAAGCTTAGCACACCTACAGTATCTTTAGGTAGTTGTTCCCCATTCTTCTTTGTAGTACTTCTCAAGCTCCATCAGTTTGTATGGGAGACATCTGTGCAGCCATTTTCAGATATCTCTGATCAATTGGCTTCAAGTCTGAATTCTGGCTTGGCCACTCCAGAACATTCGCAGAGTGATCCTGAAGCCACTCCTTTGAGATCTTGGCCATGTGCTTTGGGTCATTGTGCTGAAAAATGAACTGTCACCCCAGTCTGTCCACAGAGGAATGCTGAAGCTCTGACAGAGTAACCATCAGGTTCTTGGTCACCTCTACAACCAAGGCCCTTCTCCCTGATCAACTTGGTCAAAGTCATCATATCCGCTGTGGTAATGAGAGAAATCTAACGTCTCCCAGTACGAAAACATCTTCCTTCTGATGAGAGAACACCAAGTGCCAACTAAGTTTGTTTAGACATCAGTTCATGAATCTGAATGCTTACCTAAATTTTAATGTTAAAGCGTCTGTGACATGATTTTGTAACTACCGTATGCATAAAATTGCCCAACATAAATATCTTGAATCATTCAGCTATGTTCGTTTTTGCAAACAAACTTATACAGTAAACATATTTAATTTTGATTTTAAACTTTGCGCCGTGTTTATTCACAGGAAATCCGATTACACGTGAATGCAACATCTGTGACGTAGTGTTGGGCAGAGGCAGTCTGCGTCTGTCTGCAGATCGCCTTTTTTTAAACTTGAAAAATGCCGTTACGTTGTGTCGCATTTGGGTGTTCTAATAACATCAGTGAACAAGTGAGCCATTTCACTTTACCAAAAGGAGAAATACTTCGTCAAGAATGGATTAAATAAAGCTGCCCCCCTCGGAGCTCCCTCGCTTCCTGAAAAGGTAAAACTCAAATAAATACGGGTGCAGACCTAAATTAGAACCTGTTGTTTCTTGTTCATCTAACTTCCTGCTTCCCAAACTGAAGACAAATAGCTCAAATCTTCACTTAGATTGCTAAATTCGTCGGGTTTTAAATTTACCGCCATTAATATATGTAAAAGCATACCAGAGCCCTCTACCCGATACTACATCACAGATGTTGCATTCGCGTGTAATCGGATTTCCCGTGAATAAACACGGCGCAAAGTTTAAAATCACTGTAAAATCAAAATTAAATATATTTATAATTTTGTTTGCAAAAACGAACATAGCTGAATGATACAAGATACATGTATTTATGTTGGGCAATTTTATGCATAGATACAAAATCATGTCACAGACGCTTTAAGAGCTAAGAACCTTAGTCCAAATTGAATCTATACTCCTCAAAGTCTTAATATTTCCGTCATTCACTTTCTGAAATAATACAGGTACTGTTGGCCATTCATCCATATTTCTCCCAGATCACTCTGTTTAGACGGTGGTTCCAAACTTCTTCCATTTATGAACGATGGAGACTGCTGGGCTCAGTGGGACTTTCCCAGAGGAAGAAATGTTTCTGTATCTTTTCCCAGATTTGTGCTTCAACACAATCCTGAGACAATCTACAGACAATTCCTATGACTTCATGCTTGGCGTTTGTGCTCTGACATGCACGTCAACTGTGGGACCTTATATAGACAACAGGTGTGTGCATTTCCAAATCAAGTCCAATCAACTGAAATCACCACAGGTGGACTCCATTTAAGTTGTAACATCTCAAGGATGCTCAGTGGAAACCGTATCTGAGCTCAATTTTGAGCCTGATGGCAAAGGCTGTGAATATTTACGTAAATGTGATTTCTTAGTTTTCTAATTTGAATAAATTTGCAAAAGTAAAAAAAAATTTTTTTTCACATTGTCATAATGGGGTATTACGTGTAGAATTTTGAGGGAAGCGATTTGTTTAATATAATTTGGAATAAGGCTGTAACATAACAAAGTGTGAAAAAAGTGAAGTGCCGTGAATACTTTCCAGATGCACTGTATCTATGGTTACACAAACCTGAAAGTGAAAGAGCATTTATCACACATGTACTAAAATCCTAATTTTAACACTGAAAAAAAAAAAAAAAACTTTCCAAAGAAGTGCCTCTCAACATGAAAAACTCTTTTTCGGTCTGTGTTAACCAAAGGACAGGCAGAAACCAACAAACCGTGTTGCTGCGTATTTCCTTCTGACTGCATCCACAACTTTAATTAAATGTAATGATCATCTGTGTACAGTTAACTTGCAGAGCAAACTGAGTGGGATGTAAAGTCAGTCAGTGAACTAATTAGAACGACTGAATTAAAACAAACTGTGTGGCGTGTGTTAGAGAGGCTTGTTTAATGTTAGAGGTTGAGGAAGTGGGACTTGCTTTTGAAGTTAAGTTTATGAAATGAATTGGCTTTGTGTAGTCTTTCAAAGCCAAATCAATCCCTGTCTTTAAAAAACTGGTTAAGGTTGAATTATTAAACAAATATAAATGAATGTATTTAAATGAGTAATATACAGTATATAATTGAAAATTGAATGTTATTTTCTTATTATTATTTATAGAAAAGTTGTCTAAATTCTTATTAGATAAATAAGGAGCATATTTAATAAGATATATTCTTCATCTGCTACCTTTCATTTTATATTTTATAAATACAGGTTGTCCCCGACTTACGACGTCATCGACATACGACGTTCCGGACTTACGAACTGACTAACGAACAGTAAAGTTGTACAGAACATACACAAAATACAGCACTGGTATGTGTTTTTAGATGAAAGTGTGTTAGCTAACCGTTTGTAAACAAAGTTCTGTGCATGTTTGTGAACCAATATGTACGTTTGTGTTGAAAAACGGGTGTTCGTAGTAGCGCTAGCATACATTTTCCGACTTACGACTGAAAATCCGGACTTACAAACGACACGTGTTTCGTGTTCCGATGTATGGATTTTCGACATACGAGCGCTTCGTAGGAACGGAACTCGCTCGTAAGTCGGGGATCACAATTACATATGTGTTAATTGTTGTATTTCATTATTGTAAATATTTTTTTATATATTTTTCTTTCCAATTACATATATGTTAATAATTGTTGTATCTCATTTATAAAATGAAAAAAAAAAAAAAAAACACAGTTCAGAGATTGTTGATCAGTCTTTATGGTTCTTCAAAGTGCGTTAAAAAAATTACAAGCTGTGTCACTTACCCTCTTTCGTAACTGCCGCTCTTTAGTAGAATGGGACTTCATGTGTTTCCTTAATGAACTGGGATCAGTGTAGCGTTTTACACAGCCTGGCACCTGGCACACATATGGTTTCTGCACAACCACAGCAACACAAGCACATATGAGTCCTGCACTCATCCAAAAGGATCAAAATAGCATTCATAATTATCTATATATGTTTGTGCTGCTACTTACTGTGTCCAGGTGTGTGCGCTGGTGTTTAGCTCTGTCACTTGAGTTGCTAAAGGCCTTGTGGCATCCGGGGTGCTGACACAGATAGGGCTTCTCGCCTGTGTGGCTGCGCAGGTGAATCTTTAGATTTTCGAGCCGAGAGAAAGCCTTGTTGCAGCCGTCAAACTGTAAACAGCATATAAACACTTTAAGTGGGGTTGAAGCTGGATGGGGGTCAAAGTTAAGCAGTTTTCCAAATATAAGCTTAATTAAACATTCTCTCTCCCCCCAGATCACTTCAAGGATATTTTTTGTATAAAATAGACAAGTATATATTTTTTGCAGTGTATATTCATGTGATGTTTGCTTCAAAATTTTAAAAACAAAACCCTCCTAACCTCATATTGTGGGAAGGAATGAAAGAGGAAGTGTAGAAACATTTCTGAGTAGCTAACCGTGTCATTTAGCTGACATGAATGTGCTGTCACACAGACATATCATTACAGTGACTTATACTGAAATGGCTCAAAGAGAAAATTATACGAGTCAACGTTTAAAGCTTTTTGAAAGGCTCTTGTTTTTACAATGCTGCTTTTGCACCACACAAATTTTCGATTGGACTTGAATATGCTGTGACCAGCAGGGGTCAGTATTTAAACATGCATGCTGCTTTGGGTTTTCAGTCTTTTTTGGCTGGCATCACCTTGGCAGCAATCAGTTACTCAATGAAGTCACTTTCAGTAAACCATCTAGAACAGATTCTTGATACTCAGTCAACCCAGTCGACAAAACAGCGTGTTGCAGGATCTTGCGACCTGTGACTTCACCGCTGAAACATCTAAATCATTCAAGACAAGTTCATTTTTTTTCAAGAGTCTGGAACCACATTTCTCTCCCTAGGGGGTTGGAGAGTGTAGAGGAGGGTGTTTGGTATGCCCTGACTAAGCCTCATGGACAATGTCTAATATTGTTATTGTTCTTCCAAGACTGAATTCCTCTCATACCACCATAACTGCCAAAATCAAATGAACTTCCACAACTCCCCCAAAAGTAGAAATATTAGCCATTCTTTTCCATTACAAGTTATTTCCTGTCAAGATAGCTCAAGCTCATCTTGTTTGTGCAATTGGACTTGAAAAAAGATCCTTATGTTTTATTTTCCAATATTTTTTTAATATACATGTAGTCCTCGGCTTACGGCGGCCTCGACTTACGACGTTTCGGGGTTACGTCACGCATCTCATAAAAATAAAATTTTAAAAATTGAAAAATCTTATTTCATGTGTTTGAATGTTCTTGATTTTATGTGTACAGCACTTTGTTGCAGCTATGGTTGTTTTAAATGGCTTTATAATATGTGTTTAAATGTTCTTGATTTTATGTGTACAGCACTTTGTTGCAGCTATGGTTGTTTTAAATGGCTTTATAAATAAAGTATTATTATTATTATTATTTAGAAGCCGATTTACGCAGTTTCCGGCAGTTTTCGGTAGTGTCCGGCAGTTTTTGGTAGTGTCCGGCAGTTTTCGGCAGTGTCCGGCAGTTTTCGACAGTGTCTGCCAGTTTTCGGTTAGCTTCTGTTAGCTCCGGCCTCGACAGCCGGCTTTGGATGGACCGTGTGTCCGATCAGAGGTTGCCTCGCTCGGATACACGAGCTGGAAACGCTCGGTGAACTCTGTGGACGTCTCAGGTGGAGGAACGGCCTCTCGGCCTCAGATGTTGCTGGGACACGGAGCTAACCTGCTATCAGGCGGAGGAGCGGCCTCGTAGCCTCTGATGTTGCCGGGACCCCGAGCTAACATGCTAAAATGCGGAGGAACGGCTTCACCAGCTCCCAGTAAGTTATTAACTATTTTCCCCCTTCATTATGGCTCCAAATGTATGGAGCTAACATGCTAACAGGCCTTACTGTAAACAGTTTGGACCGCGTGAAGCAGCACGAAGCTGCAGAGCTCGGACGTGCAACGAGCTAACATGCTAACAGACGGAGACATGCTTCACCAGCTCCCAGTAAGAAATTAACTCTTTTTTTCCCTTCATTATGGCTCCAAATGTACTGTATGTGTTTTTTGATAATTATGTAGGGTACTGTGTTAGGATAGGCGAAGTGCTTGGTAACTGTACAGTACCGTACATGTACGTGTATAAGTGGCGGCCAGTGTGTACGTATGTGTTTTCCGACTTACAGCGATTTTCGACATACGAACGGGCGTAGGAACAGAACTCGTTCGTAAGTAGGGGACTACCTGTATATTAAATGAAAGTGGAGTGGAGAAAATTCTCAATTTTTGTTGCAAATCAAGTTGATAAAATTGAAAATGCAACATATCAGAAGAAAAAGACAAAATTGAGAAATGTTTCATGTACTGTATTTTCTTTTCAGTCATGAGAGAATTGGTGTACTCTTTTAAATTCAGATAAGTTAAACTTTTCCTTATGCAGAGCAAGAACATAAGAGTGTAAGGAAAAGGGTTAAATAAAGGTTGAACAAATAAAGCCACTTGATTGTTAAAAAAATAAACAAATAAAGAACTGAATAAGATTTTTAAAAAATCTCTTAGCATCAAACTGGCCAGACAAATGAGAATCAACATGAAGCTAAATTGCGGGCAGGACACCAGGCTGGTCCAGAGGTGGGTTCTCTCTGCGTCTCCGTGTCACTAAGCTCTCGTGAAGACGGCTTTTAGTGTGTCACAAAGATCGGTTGGCTGGCCTGAATGGGAAAGCAGTGTGGCTTTTCAATCTTACAGCCAACGTCTGACAGGTCCTGGCAGGTCCTCATGCCCCAGCTGAACAATGACAGCAGCAAACTCAGCCCAGTGCCCAGTTCCCACTCTGAGGTCTGCTCACTCTGAATCCCAATATATACCGTAACATACATAGGTGTGTTTTCATTTTACCAAATAATTGCCAAATTTAACATTGCAACAAGTATCAAGAAAAATAAATACACTTGCAATAACTGTACCCCAATAATGAAATCAAGTGGAGCCATCTTCCCCATTAACATGCACTCATCCATTTTCTTTACTCACTTTTTCCTTTCCAGGTCAAATGTATCTGGTACTTATCTCCAGCGGTCATTGTGTAAGAGGCAGGGTACTGCCAAGACAGGTTGCAAGTCCATCACAGACACACTAGTATAGCCAGGCTATTTGATTGTTTTAAATAAATAAAATGTTCATTATTTATATAATTAATAATAAACAAATAATCAATTTGTTTTCAGGTTTGACAAGTCCAGGCAAAAGTGCTTTAACTGCAGTAACTTACATTATCTTTATCTCTTTATTGAAGGTCTTGCTTATTTCAACAAAATTACATCAAACAACCATATCACCCATTGCAAAAATCTTTCCACCAATTTTCTACTTCTGCTTTGTTCTTACCTGATGAAAACCCACATAAAAATAAGGAAAATGTGGAAATTATATAGAGAAAGACCTGTACACCAGATATTTAAACCTCAGATCCCCACTGTGAGGTGACAGTACTGACCACAACACCACGAATGTGGCAAATAATTGTGGAAGATAACATTGACTACAAGAACCAAAATGGCCACAATAGACACATTACTAGTTCTATGGGAAAAGCCAATTTATAACTGCAATCCATACAAACAATAAAAGGTGATTCATATCTTTAGAACTTGTCCAAAAATCTGAAATTGCATCACACTTTAAAATTTAAATAGGGACAATATGTGCTCTTAAAAGCTTAGTCTATGTTTAAACAACAATTAAGAAGTTGTTAAATTGTCTGTAAACAGGTACCGGTACAAGTTTAGCTTGCCCCATGTTTCCACTGTGCAACCTCATTGTTGTGCAGCTGGTTGGAGAATTTCACGTCAAAATAAGTATTTATCCGACTAACATCTTTGGGAAAAAACTGGCTTTTACATTCCAAATGTTTCCATCTATGTTCACATTTTAACATGCAAATTAGAGCAATCACCTTGTACTTACTAAAAAGTTTTATGTAAATATAGGCAAAGTCTTAAACATTAGCATATGGCTAATCCTGACTTGAAATTGTGATTACAGTCCAAAGACTTGAGGGAATTATGTAACTTTTTCTTTCTACACACAAGATTTTTACAGGGCTACAAACACATGTATAAGTTCTTGATTTTAGTAATAAGACGTGACCATAAATCTTCTATAATTACTGAGAACATGGAAACATCCAAGAATGGCAGCACCATGACAACAGAGCTGACTTCAGCTAATAAGTAAGTGCTGGAGCAGAAGGTCAGAGGCAGGTATGCATGATATTAATAATTAACTTATTGAAAGCACCAACATGAAGCATGTTTGGCCAATGGTTTGTTAATTACTCACCCAAACCCTAAATGTTTTCACAGTGGGAAAGAGGAACAAACTAAGAATTTAATATGAATATTCTGCAGTGCTGATGGTTGCATGGGTCTGTGGAGGCAATGTATGTCTTTTTTGCCTTTTTCCCTGATGTGTTTAAAACAAACTAGTTTGAACCTAATCTGTTGTCAACTTTTCATTACAAATTAAATATTATGAACTGAAAACTAAACTACTAATACTGTATGGTGGGGATAATATTATGGCAACTGCAAAATAAATATTCTCTCATCCCCAAACCAGAGGAAACATCCATCAATTTTCTACCGCTTATCTGTAATTGGGTCACAGAGGCAACAGTTTCAGGAGAAAAAACAAGGTATCCCTCTACCCAGGGACACTTTGCTTGTTCTGTGGGACCTCAAGGCATTCCCAGACCAGAGAAGATGCACAATCCCTCCAGCAACATATGGGTCTTCCCTGGGGCTTCCTACCAGCAGGACATGCATGGAAAACCTCTAAAGGGAGGCGCCCTGGAGGCATCCTATTCAGATGCCCAGAAATCTGAACTCCACCTGAGGCAGGACCATTCCAGTCAAGAACCATGGCCTCAGAATTTGAGGAGCTGACTCTCATCCTAGCTGTTTCACAGTAGGCTGCAAATCTGAAAGTTGTGCACCATAACTCATGTTCCCCGAAGGAAGGGAACGAGGTGCAACATACTTGCTATGGGAATTGCGCCCCCGCGCGATTACCTGAAGGAATACATTCACGTCTTTACGGCTAGGGCGTCAGCTTCGCGCCAGAGGCCCCACCCTCTGGGTATTTAAGCGGCTGACGCCCATCCATCTTTCTCCAAAATTGCACTTCACCGAGCTTTCAGCATTGAAAAGGGCCAGATATGTTGCACCTCGTTCCCTTCCTTCAGGGAACATGAGTTATGGTGCATAACTTTCAGTTCCCTTTCAGTCAAGTTCTCTCGGTGCAACATACTTGCTATGGGAACGTAATTCATTCACGCCCTTGAAATGCTCAGTAAAATGCATGCTAGTGTGAACGTCTGCCCTTGACCAGCAGGCATCTCAAGGCTACTTTCTACTGTGTGTTAGAAAGAACAGCCTGAGTGACATCACACGCAGTAACATCCAAACTGTAATGCTTTGCAAAAGTGTTTAATGAGCTCCAGTTCGCAGCAGCACAAATGTCTGCAACTGGTACACCCTTGAACAGTGACCACGAAGTGGCCAAGCCCCTAGTCGAGTGAGCGTGCACTCCAGAGGGCACCTGTTGACCTTTGCTACTGTACGCCCTTTTAATGGCCTCAGTCACCCAATGTGAGAGGCGTTGTTTTGATAGGGCCTTTCCGGTAGCAGGTGCTGCAAAGCACACGAACAGTTGATTTGTTTTTCTCCATTCGGCTGTTCTCTGCATGTAAGTGCGTAAAGCTCTCATGGGGCAGAGA
>JBBPBX010000493.1:36599-47032 GCA_038048925.1 Garcialebias charrua
AGGGAGTGATAGGGGAGCGCGCGGGGGGGGGGGCATCCTGTTCACATAACAACCAGGAGAAATTTGAGATAGCTGGCCAAATCAAGGCTGAGTGTGGAAGCAAATTCAGATAATAGTTATTTTGGGTCAGGCAGACTCTGCTTGATTTCCATGTCTGCCTTCAAAGTTCTGCTGGTATGTCTCAGTGAGATTCCAAACAGCCAAATTTTGTGGTCACACAGGCGAAAGACAAGAACAAGAAAAACTAGGTTCAATGCATTGTCAAATTTCACCTGCTCATTTTCCTTCCCAAATGAGCCAAGTTAAACACTTGAATAAAATGTATTTATTGCATTAGAAAAAGGATATATTTGTCTGAATTCCTCACTTCGAAGCAGACAATAGGTACACTTATTTGATTGGCCCCGATCTTTTCCAGGTAGGTCTGAGAAAGCATCCCAACACACGACATGTTCCTTGACTTGGAAAAGACGATGGCATCTTTCCCAAGACGCATGGAGCCTGATTTGAAACCATTGCCGTAGATTCCAATGGGTTCCAGTCCATTTACTGCTTTCTTGTCACTGTAACCAAAGCTGAACAAAAGAGATAAACAAATATCTTCATAAAGTTGTCAAACTTAATTGTAACTGTTCGTAATTCAAATAAATAAAATATTCTAATTTTTTAATTATGAGCTCAGAATAAGTCATTTTTTAAGTCTTTGAATTAAATGAATTTGATGTATACTATTTTTTTGTTTTGTTTTTTCATTTCAAATTATGTGAAAAGTTATTAAAAGATAAAAACTGAACCACCTGTCATGATATAAAAAAAAACTGACTTAGAAAATTATTACAAATTAACTTGACAGACAGAAACACAGCAAATGTGTGCAAGTCTAATGACCTTGAAATTCAGTATTTCAAAATGATCAATAAATAATCTTATTTTATTATGTGAACTCTCTACTGAACTCTTTAAGTAGTCGTCAAAACAATAATAAACTGTTCGGTAGGCAGTGTGCTCAGTTCTGTCGACGGGGCGCCCTGCTTGTAAAATGGTAGGGGAAACACAGATTCGTATCAAAACCTACAGAATCTGGATGTTCTATCATAAACTTTCTTATTACTGATTTTAATTTGGCAAATCTCTGACTTTTGTCTGCACTTTCATTCTTTACAAATAGTTTCTTGGCCTCCTCCATACCTGTAACCAATTCTGATATTGACTAGAACTGTCACGATAACAAATTTTGTTGGGCGATTTATTGTCTCAGAAATTATTGCGATAAACGATAATATTGTTTGAAAGTTGACATAATTATTGCCAAATTTAAGAAGAAAAGTACGGTAGGTTAATTTCTGTGTAGTACCTTTTTTTGACCACTAGATGTCAGTACAAGACTGTTTAAACCGAAGGATCCATGATAGTGAGGGAGCGAGCAACGTGTCTCTAAGAAAAATGGGAGGGAGGCCCCTTGTGACATGGGCTCTCTCTCGTTCTTGTTTTTTGGTTCTCAAAATGGCAGACGCTCGGAATGTTTTGATCTCTTTAGCATAGCATTTGTCACACAAAGCTTTTAATAAAAATAAAAAAAAATCAGTAAACAAGTTCTCAGCTTCTTTTTGCAGAGAAAAACAAATTTTTACACTAAAGCTCCCAGTATACTCCCACGTACGTCCGTTCACGCGTACGTACGCGCGTACTGTACGCAGAGGGTTCAGACATCATACTCGAGTATCCACCCTGAGCGGCTGCAGCGCAGTTCCACAGACAAGGAGCGTTTACCTATGGGACAAATTGAGGTCGCCAATTGGTCATTTGCTGCCTACTGAATTGATTGACGATCGAAGAAAAAAATTAATAAACAAGCGCTGGCAGCCGCAGCAGTGTTCTGTGTTTATATGTTGTTAATAAAACGTTAGAAAAATAAAATAAAAAAACAGGGAGAGCTGGCCCTGCAGCCCACACATCAGACCAGTACGCCAGGAAATCTCCAGACCCTCCCGCAGCCACGCTGGACCGGAGTTTAATTCGCTCGTGACTGATTTGTTCATTTCTCATCATTTCCGTCATGGCATCAATGGAGGAAAAAAATCACTTGCCTTTAGGCAAAAAAAAACAAAAGAAAAGGAAAGATCAAGGATGAAGAAGGGGAATTTAATCAATTTGTGTTGTATACAAAACAGTCCGGCGCTGGGCAGTTTATTGTGCCACACCGCGTTTGCTTACGTAAAAATTGAGCTTTGTGCGTACATGCCCTGCGGGGGTACGCTTGTACCTCTGCGTACGTACTTGCGTACCTCTGCGTATGGACATACGCAGGAGTAGGGGTGGACGATATGGCTCAAATATTATATTGTGATATTTCAGAGCATTCTGACGATAATGATAAATTTCGTGATATAACAAACAAAACCAAAAAAAAACCCAAATCAAATGTATTTATTTGACAAAATTAACTTAACATGTTGCTTTGCAGTATTATATAAAAAAAATTAAAACAACAAGGGATTTTACTGAAAAAAAAAAAAGATCTGTTATTTATCTAAAAAAGCTAAGTCTGGTCCTCTGGACATTCAAAAAAAAAAAAAAAAAAATTGTAGAAACGTTTCGTCTTTCGTCCGAAAGACTTCCTCAGTCTGAGATGCTGTATTCAGCTCAGTCTTATAAATAGCACCCTCTCACAGTGGATCAACCAGTTTGCTGATGACAGCCGAAACCAGCTGCTCACATGATCAAGGAGGACCATCAGCCTAACGATGGATCATTAGCACCCTGATGGTTGTTTGCTATTCACAGAGGGCTGAGTGATACTAGCAATGAGTGATACTAGCAATAACAGCATTGTAAGGGGGACAGTTGAACCCAGAGGCCTCCACCTCTGTTTAATGATGGACGGTTTCTTTTCACAAAGATGGCCTCCTTTACTCCTCTCTCAAACCATTGTTCATCTCTATCAAGGATGTGAACATCCTATCCAAAGAAAATAAACGTATTGATGAATTAGAGAAATCCATTAAATTGTTAGAAGGTCTACAAGGTGAGAAACACAGCAAAAGCTACGCAAATTAAAATTAGAACTAAATGAATATATTGATAAGAAAAATAAATTCTTGATACAAAGACTTAGATTAGATCATTTTGAATACGGTAATAAATCAGGGAACTTTTTAGCTAATCAACTCAAATTAAACAAAGAAAAAACATCTATATATGGTATTAAAGATGAAAATGGAAATATATTTTATGATGAGGGAAAAATAAACGATGTTTTTAAAGATTTCTATAAAACTCTATACACTCCACAAATAAATCCATCTAATGAGGATATTAATGAATTCTTGGAGAAAGTAACACTTCCAAAACTAGATATTAGTCAGTCATCAAAACTAGACTCACCATTAACATCAGATGAGCTCCATGAAGCAATTAAAAGCATGCCTAATAAGAAATCTCCAGGTCCTGATGGCTATCCAGTGGAATTCTATAAAGAATTCTGGGATATACTGGAACCGATATTCTATAGAGTGCTACTTGAGTCAGAAGGAAATGGCAGGCTACCAACACATATGAATTCAGCTAACATTAGTCTCTTATTAAAATCAGGCAAAGACCCAGTATTACCTACCAGTTATCGTCCAATCTCTCTTATTAATGTAGATGTTAAAATAATTTGTAAAGTCTTATCAAAAAGACTAGAGAAGATAACTCCTGTTATTATACATCCAGACCAAACCGGATTCATAAAGGGAAGACACTCGAACACAAACACTCGCAGATTATATAATGTAATAGAGTATTCGTATTTTAAAAATATTGAAACAGCTATTTTTTCTTTAGATGCTGAAAAAGCATTCGATAGAGTAAATTGGAATTTTTTATTTGCTACCTTAAATAAATTTGGTTTTGGGAATTACTTCATTAACTGGTTAAAAATATTATATAGTTCACCAACAGCGTGCGTCAGGACAAATAATCAATTATCTTCAAGCTTCTGTTTACAGAGGGGCACCAGGCAAGGTTGCCCACTTTCACCAGCATTATTTGCTATTTTTATTGAACCTTTAGCAGCAGCAATAAGGCAAAGTGCTGATATTAAAGGAATAAAGGGTAGAAACATAGAACATAAAATTAGTCTTTATGCTGATGATGTTTTGCTTTTTCTTGAGAACTCAGGAAACTCAATATCTAATGTTATCAAGTTAATAAACTCATTCTCAAAAGTTTCTGATTATTCTATAAACTGGACAAAATCTACAGTTCTTCCAATAAATTGCGTGTTTAATAATTCTCTTAATGAAAGACTGCAATCAGGTAACATTAAATATTTAGGTGTTAATATCTCTCCTAAATTAGAGGATTTAATAAAATTAAATCATATCCCATTATTAAAGAAAATTGAAGACGATCTTACTAGATGGAGATCTCTACCCATATCACTTATGGGAAGAGTTGCCTCAGTAAAAATGATGGTGCTGCCGAGAATAAATTATTTATTCTCAATGATTCCAAATAAACCTTCAACTGAATGGTTTAAGTCCCTGGACTCTTCTATATCTAAATTCCTTTGGAAAAATAAAACTCCACGTATTAGTTTAAAAACATTACAGAAATCTAAAGATACCGGAGGATTAGAACTTCCAAACTTTTATTACTACTATTTAGCCAACAGGTTACAATATATATCAAAGTGGTTAAAACCGAATGCACTAGATGAAACTTGGATAGATATAGAACAAACTTTATGTAATAATATTAGGATTTCAGATCTACCATTTATCAGTACAGATTTAAAAAGACATGTCTGCTTTAAGAGCATCAATATTGGCTCATCTCTGACAGCATGGTGGGAGTATCTGAAAATGACAAAGTCTTCACTACTCCCATGTAGACATACACCTCTCTGGAACAATCCTGACATTCAACAAGAAAATAATATGTTAAATTTCTCAGGTTGGAGAATGAAAGGTATTGAATGTCTGGAACACATATTTGAGGGTATAGACTTTATTCCATTTAATAAATTAATAATACAATATGGCATTGATAATAAATATTTCCTACAATACCAACAAATTAAGTCAATTGTAAAAAAGAAATTTAAGCTTAATAAAACAGTGTTGGAAACACCAACATGTGTGTTAGAGTTTATTAATTTTCAACCACCCAAATTATTATCTAAAATATACAAAAAATTGTCTAGAATCGATGACTCGATAGCACTACCTGTTGAAAAATGGGAGTCAGATTTATCAATCAACTTTGAACAAAAAATTTGGTCTCAAGTATGTTCAAATACTTTTAAATTGACTAGAATCTCCAATTTACAATTAATACAATATAAGGTTCTCTATAGAGTACATTATACAGGTCAGCGAATGTTTAAGATGGGCTTTATACCATCTAACAAGTGCTCACAGTGCATAAGTAATACACCTGATGATTATATTCACGCGCTCTGGTTCTGTCCACCCGTTCAGAGGTTCTGGGTACAGGTATGTGAAGACTTGTCTAAATGTTTGAAATTTAATATCCCACTCTCTCCATCTGTTTGCTTATTGGGTATCTTTGAAGATGTTATACTAGAAAAAAATACATCCTATATGCTTTTCACTGCCTTATGCATCGCAAAGAAAACCATACTCGTAAATTGGAAAAATAAAAATAATCTTAGCATTAATCAGTATAAAAATCTTCTGTTAGATCATATTAGTCTTGAAACAGCATCTGCCGACACATTGGATCAATCTATTTGGCACTCTTTGATCGGTTCCGTTACGTAGTGAGGGTGGGGGGTCTGGGATGTGGCCTTGTGGGGCATTGGGACTGGAGGGGTGGGGTTTGGGGCGCCGGGGGGTTGGGGCTGCTTGGGCGGGGAGGACCCTGTCTTCGACCTGGGGAGGACCGGGGGGGTTCTGGGGGATATCTGCTAGGGGCGGCATGCGGGCCCTCGGGTGGTCGGTGGCGGCAGTCATGGGTCGCCGGTCGGTGACCCGGCTGTGCTGGGGTGGTTTCGGGGCGGGTGCCGGGGGCTTGGGACTCTGGGGGCGTGTCGTCCCCGGGCTTGGGCCTGGTGGGGATCGGGGATCGTGGGCTCTGGTGGGCGGGTCGCCGGGCATGGGCTGACTGGCGCTCTGGTGCCCGGCTCTGGCCGGGGGCCCTCGGCTCGCTGGTGGGTTGGGGGTGCTGGGGGGTGGGTGTCCTGGTGGGGGGGGGTCTTGGGCTCTGGCGGGCGGGTCGCCGGGCTATGGGCTGGCTGGCGCTCTGGTGCCCGGCTCTGGCCGGGGGCTCTCGGCTCGCTGGTGGGTTGGGGGTTCATATGCTGGGGGGTGGGTGTCTGGGGGCGTGACTGGTGGCCAATGGGAGGGGGCGGGCAAACCCAGCCTGGGTGTCTAATGTGTTATGTGTTCTGAAAGTTGTTAATATGAAGGGTGGGTGTAGTATTTCTTCTGGGGTGGGGATTAAGTGGATGTCCTTGATGATGGTCTTGGACTATGCTTGGCCGGTGTGCGGGCCCTGGTTGGGGCCTGTTCTTGGTGCTTCCTGGCTCTGTCGGCGGTTGGGCGGGCGCTCTTGGCCGTGTCGTCCATGTGGGATTTTGTGTCTTCTTGGACGGCGGGCTGACTGCGGTTCGCAGGGGTCGTGGCGGCCCTGGTGGGTGTGGGCTGTTGGTTCTGCTGTTGGCGGCCCTCGGGGCCGTGTCCCTCTCTGGTCTTGGCTCAATGGCCTGGCGGTCGGAGAGGTGTTTCTTTTACCTCGCTCCTTGGGTGGACCTTGGCGAGCTGGGGGGGTACGCAGGGTCAGCGGGGGAGCTGACTCGCTGTGGGAGCACTGTTCCTGCAGATATTTTTCTCCCCATCCCTCAACACGCACCTCCGCCCTCTTCATCTTAAATTAATACATGTAGGGAATTTGAGTCTCGGGTGTGCTGCAATGGTTTTACATCTCTGTTGTTCAGAGCACCTGGGACTCAATTTTATATACACTTTAGACATTCATTCATAAACATCTTCATAAAAGTCACATATAGGGAATGGAGTGAGCACTATGGCTATGGGTGGCGGGATGACATCAATCTCGCCCCCATGCCTATGCTCACTCAACATTATGCATTTAGACAATAAGGGCCTGGGTTAGAGTTGGAGTGGAGGGGAAACTGGTACAATGCTAGCCTTTGCTCCTTCTCTTTCCCTTTTAAGTACACTTTACAACAACACTCACCAACAGTACATTTGGGGACGGGGGTGTGTGTGTCGGGGTCTTGATTTGTTAATTTCAATTTTATTTATTTTATATATATATATATATATATATATATATTATTTATTTATTTTTCTCTTACCCCCCTGGTTGCCTGGCGGACATTCTGGGGGTGGGCCGTCAGGGGTTGTGCTGGGGTGTGGGGGGGTTCGGGGCCTGCGGGTTCGCCGTGGGCGGGGCTGGCAGTGCGCTCCCTCCGGGGCTGCTTGGGCTCGGGTGTCCTGTTCTGGCCTGTCGGCAGGGCGCGGGGTGGGCCGGATCTTGGATGTCTGCTACTCTCCGCCCCGGAATGAATGGGCCTACCTCCTGGGTTTGGATGTGGGCTGCCCCAAGTAGGGAGCAGGTACATGTCTTGGACCTAGGGGGTATAGAGTGTGCATCGGGATTATGAATGGAGCGTGTCGTTATTGTTTGTCTTTCTGTGACTGAGGGTGAGTATGAGGGTGGGTCTGAATGAGTGTGTCTGTGTATGAATGTTTAAGTGTCAGGCTGGGACTTGGACTGCCCCCTCTTTGATACTTCTGAGGCTACTGAATGTCGCGCTCCTGCCACGTGGCCCCCTGGTGGGTGTTCCTCTGCCTGCGGGCGTGCTTGGGGCCCTCACTATCTGGGGCTGGGCGCTTGGGCGTTTGTCGGCTCGGCCTGGTGGCTGCCTGGTGGGGCTCGTGTCCTCTGGTCCTGTCGGGTCTGGGCTTGAGGGATGGGCGTCCCCGGTGCCCGAGCCTCGGTGACCGGACCTGGGGCTACGTCGGTGCAGCGGGCTCCGGCGGGGGCCTGTGTATTGTCGCGGTTGACCCCGGGGGGTCATTGTGTGTGGTCGCTGGTGGGGTTCGTCCGGTTCTTCCCCTTGGTCGGACCTGGGGAGTGGACGAGTGGCTCGTCCTGTTCGGGTGGTCCTGGGGACTCTGGGCTCGGGGTCCTTCCTGGGGTCTTGGGCTTTGATCGCCCCTTCGTCTGTCTCGGGCTTTGGGGGGACGGGTCTCTGATGCTTCACACTCGCTACTAAATGTTCTATTGGAGGAACCTTATTCACTTATGCATGCTCACAACCACACACAAATGGATGCAGGGATGTATATGTAGATATATGCAGATATGTAGATGGGTATATGAATGAATATAAATGTATATGTATGTATACTGTATATATATCTGTAGGAATGGGTATGTGTATTTATAGAAAGCTACTGCAAGGTCATGAATATTATCAGTCTTTATGCATGTATGTTTCGTTGCTGTGTTCTGTCATGTGCTTTGCAGGATTGTGGACCGAGGTTGGGTGTGTTTGCCTTGTGCTCTTTTTGTGGATAATTGTTGTTTTGTTGTCTTACTTTCTCTTTTCTTTCTTTCTCTCTTAAAAAAAATAAAAAAATAAATAATAATAATAATAATAATAATAATAATAATAATAATAATAATAATAATAATAATAATAATAATAAAAAATAATAAAAAAATAAAAATATATAAAAAATAAAAAAAATACATATTGGAGTGAGAGGATNAATAACAGCATTGTAAGTGGGGGACAGTTGAACCCGGAGGCCTCCACCTCTGTTTAATGATGGACGGTTTCTTTTCACAAAGATGGCCTCCTTTACTCCTCTCTCAAACCATTGTTCCTCTCTATCAAGGATGTGAACATCTTCATCCCTGAAAGAGTGACCGCTGGCCTGGAGATGAGTGTAGACTGCAGAGTCCTGACCTGATGATGTTGATCTTCTGTGCTGGGCCATCCTTTTGGCCAGTGGCTGTTTAGTTTCCCCGATACAGTATAAGACTGATCACAGCCCTCCTGACACTGAACAGCATACACAATATTTTTCTGTTTGTGCCGGGGGACTGGATCTTTGGGATGAACCAGACTTTGCCGTAATGTATTTTTTAGGTTTAAAAGCCACTGGGACGTTGTGCCCAGAGGACCAGACTTAGCTTTTTTAGATTTTTTTACCTGGATTATTGAGCATGCATCAGGGGATCTGTTATTTAGATTGAAAAAGTCTGCACAAAATAGATCAACAAAATACACCACAAAAACTAAAGTGCAGGTGCAGTTTCCCAAAACAACTAAATAAAATGAAGCTTAAGATCTGTTGAGCATAAATGAAACCCACAACAAAATATGTTGGCTTTAAATGAGCTAGAACTTCCAGAACTTGTAACAAGGTGATCAGCTGACCCTGAAGCTTGTTGGTGTTTCAGCTTCATCTATTCATGCAGGAATTATTCATTTTTCTGACTGATCTGTCTCTGATCACCTGCGTCTTGGTCCATGGACCGACTGTGGAACTCAAGAGACAGATGAGCTGCGCGTGTTTGTACCAACAGTTTAGAGCTGGGGAGACGCAGCCCGCACTGAAAGCTCAGGGGGGGGGAGGGGAGGAAGACGAGCTGTCTGTACCTGCAGTTTAGAGCTGGATGGAGAGAAGCTGAGATGCACATTGTTTGTTTTTAGCATTTTAGCTAGCTAGTATTGAACGTAACTAATTAGTGTTAACCAGTACAGACAGGTGGAGGAGGGGCGCGCAGTTCGGTTTGGTCGTTCAAAGCACTCTGTTGTTAAGGGGGCGGGGCGCCCCGATGTATTACGTCATGAAATTAGCATATCATGATATAACTTTTTTGCCCGGGCAAGCTTTTTTTTACCAGTATTACCGGGAAGGATATGATATGGCCCAGCCCTACGCAGGAGGTTACTGGGGCTTTAGGCACTGGTTTCAACCGTGAATGTTGTAGCTTTGACAATACGGAGGTTTTTTACTAAGGTTGGCCTGTTAGCTTCGCTCATAGCTTAGCTTCTCAGCTTAGTTAGATTTTAAAGAGAAAAGAGAAAGGGAGGGGTCAGTGAAGAGCACTGGAGGTGAGCCTTTTGTCATACAGTGTCCAGTAGAAAGAGAGACACGAAGAAACGATAATGCTGATAAATGAAAATGAGGTTGATAATTTTCATTTATCATGCAATTAATTGATGTATCGCGACAGGCCTAATATTGACTGAATGGAGGGTTGGTTTGCTTAAGGTTATGTTTCTATTGCTCGCAGTTTGGAGTCTGAACTGCTAATCTCTGCCCCCCATCTGGAAATGGTGGAGCTGAACAAGGGGGAGGAGGATTTGGTAGGTGGGGTGCCTTCCTTGGATAATAGTAAGAGAAACAGTGTGTGTGTGTGTTTATATATATATATATATA
>JBBPBX010000493.1:47080-65538 GCA_038048925.1 Garcialebias charrua
ATTACAGATGTTTTGAGAATTTAATGTAGTGTAGTATTTTGTTTTTCATAAAATTTCAGGAACACAGCTTGATGGAATTCATACCTGAGCATCTTGTGCATAGCTGTATGGGTGAGTCCATTTCCGTTGTCCATAAAACTGAGGCAAATTTCTCCTTTTACCATAGTCCTATCGATCCAGAATTGCTTGGCACTGACATCTGGGTCATAGGCATTATCTATAAAAAATAAATTAATAAATATTTTTATGAAACAAAAACACAAATTATTGAAAATGTATTTCACGGTAGCTCAAGTTAAGTTAAGCTGTGTATAAAACGGTTGGTCTTTAATACAGTATGCTGGTGAAGATTCTCAGTCGTCCAGGACATGATAGAATCAAAAAAGGCGTTCAATACAGAAACAACTGGACTTTATTTGTAACAGAAAACGTTTCGCTTCCCATCTGGGGAGCTTTATCAATTCAATGAGCAGGCTGTGAGTGAGTGAAGGTTATAAACAGGCTGAGGTGACAAGCACCAACCTATGTAAATTGAAAGCAAACACACACACATATTTGAAGTAACACATACATGTGACACATTCAAAGTTCAGCGTGTGAAAGCAGGGCTTAAGACACACACACATCCTACTGTATGTAAATTGACAAATCACACAACACCTCAACAGCAGGGACCTCTCAAAGTCCTTGCCAGTCTAATTCACAAACGAGGCCCCTCTGTTCTCATCAGGTGCGAAACGTCTGAGAACCAAACCCAGGACCGCACTATAAGTTTTAGAAAGTTGAAAGAGGCCTCCTCCTCTGTTTCTCTCGTTTCACATAAACCGCCTCCTTCACACCCCTCTCAAACCACCTGTGCTCTCGGTCCAAAATATGTACATTCTGGTCCCCAAATGAGTGTCTCTTGTCCATGAGGTGGAGGTGAACAGCTGAGCTTTGTCCCGAGGAGGAGGCTCTCCTGTGGTGGGACATTCTTCTGTGAATGGGCTGTTTAGTTTCTCCAATGTAGAGGTCTGGACAGTCCTCGCTGCACTGGACTGCGTACATACACCACTCTGTTTGTGTGTGGGTGTCTTGTCCTTAGGGTGGACCAGCCTCTGTCTGAGAGTCCTACTGGGTTTGAAATGTACTGGGATGTTGTGTTTGTTGAAAACCCTTCTGAAATTCTCTGAAACTCCAGCAACATAAGGGATGACAATGTTTTTCCGTCCGTTTACCTTTTTCTGTTCATTACTGTGTTTTGTAGATTTCCTCGCCGACTTGACAAAGGCCCAGTTAGGACATGTTTGTAGAGATTTTTCAATGTGTTTCTGTTCCTTTTTTTTCCCTTTCTGTCTTCGTGGGGATGTGTTCGGCCCGATGCTGTAAAGTTCTGATGACAGAAAGTTTGTGTTCCAGTGGATGGTGAGAGTCAAACAGAAGATACTGGTCTGTGTGAGTTGGTTTTCTGTAAACTTCAATGTTGAGACTGTCCTCTCCCTCCATATGCACCAAACAGTCCAAAAAAGGCAGCTTGTTGTCGTTAGCATCCTCTCTGGTGAACTTGATGTTGTTATCGACCGAGTTAATGTGTCTGGTGAACGCTTCCACCTCCCTGGCTTGGATTTTGACCCAGGTATCATCCACATATCGGAACCAATGGCTTGGAGTAGTTCCCTCATAGGAGTGTAGGGCTCTCTGTTCCACTTCCTCCATGTAAAGGTTGGCAACAATGGGTGACACTGGAAATCCCATGGCACAGCCGTGCTTCTGTCTATAAAATCGGTTATTGAACTTGAAATAAGTGGTAGAGAGGCAGAGCTCCAACAGAGTGCAGATGTAGTCTGGGGTGAAGTTGGTCCTTTTGTCCAAATCCTTGTATTGTAGAAGTCGTTTTAGCAGTAGAAACCGTCAAAAAACGACTTCTACAAGACGAGGATTTGGACAAAAGGAACAACTTCACCCCAGATCATACATGCACATTGCTGGATCTCTGCCTCTCTACCACTTATTTCAAGTTCAATGACAGCTTTTATAGACAGAAGCACGGTTGTGCCATGGGATCTCCAGTGTCACCCGTTGTTGCCAACCTCTACATGGAGGAAGTGGAACAGAGAGCCCTACGCTCCTTTGAGGGAACTACCATACTCCAAGCCATTGGCTCTGATATGTGGATGATACCTGGGTCAAAATCCAAGCCAGGGAGGTGGAAGCGTTCACAAGACACATTAACTCGGTCGATAATAACATCAAGTTCACCAGAGAGGATGCTAACGACAACAAGCTGCCTTTTTTGGACTGTTTGGTTCACATGGAGGGAGAGGACAGTCTCAACATTGAAGTTTACAGAAAACCAACTCACACAGACCAGTATCTTCTGTTTGACTCTCACCATCCACTGGAACACAAACTTTCTGTCATCAGAACTTTACAGCATCGGGCCAAACACATCCCCACGAAGACAGAAAGGAAGAAAAAGGAACAGAAACACATTGAAAAATCTCTACAAACATGTGGATATCCTAACTGGGCTTTTGTCAAGTCAGTAAGGAAATCGACAAAACACAATAATGAACAGAAAAAGGTGAACAGACGGAAAAACATTGTCATCCCTTATGTTGCTGGAGTATCAGAGCATTTCAGAAGGGTTTTCAACAAACACAACATCCCAGTACATTTCAAACCCAGCAGGACTCTCAGACAGAGGCTGGTCCACCCTAAGGACAAGACACCCACACACAAACAGAGTGGTGTATGTACGCAATCCAGTGCATCGAGGACTGTCCTGACCTCTACATTAGAGAAACTAAACAGCCTCTTCACAGAAGAATGTCCAAACACAAGAGAGCCTCCTCCTCTGGACAAAGCTCAGCTGTCCACCTCCACCTCATGGACAAGGGACACTCATTTGGGGACCAGAATGTACATATTTTGGACTGAGAGCACAAGTGGTTTGAGAGGGGTGTGAAGGAGGCGGTTTATGTGAAACGAGAGAAACCATCGTTAAACAGAGGAGGCCTCAGATTTCAACTTTCTAAAACTTATAGTGCGGTCCTGGGTTTGGTTCCCAGACGTTTCGCACCTGATGAGAACAGAGGAGCCTCGTTTGTGAATTAGACTGGCAAGGACTTTGGAAGGTCCCTGCTGTTGAGGTGTGAGGTGTGATTTGTCAATTTACATACAGTAGGATGTGTGTGTGTCTTAAGCCCTGCTTTCACACGCTGAACTTTGTATGTGTCACATGTATGCGTTACTTCAAATATGTGTGTGTGTTTGCTTTCAATTTACATAGGTTGGTACGTGTCACCTCAGCCTGTTTATAACCTTCACTCACTCACAGCCTGCTCATTGAATTGATAAAGCTCCCCGGATGGGAAGCTAAACGTTTTCTGTTACAAATAAAGTCCAGTTGTTTCTGTATTGAACGTCTTTTTTGATTGGTCTTTAAAGGTATTGTGACATGATGTTGTAAATTTGCATAATTGTCAGAACATATATATCTAAGATCATTGAGTTTTTTTTTCGTTTTTGCAAAATAAATTATAAATATATTAAAATTTCATTCAAAATTATGGTAATTTTTTCTCTGGGATACGCCCCTAAAATTCCGCGCATTTCCGCAATACGTCATCACCAGTCATCAGTGACGTGACAACGGGAAGAAGGCAGAGCCTTGCCCGTTTGTTTGGTGTGTTAACTGCTTGCCATACCGATTCATTTCCTGAAAGGTCGCTTCTTTATTTTTGTGTAACTTGAAAAATGCTGTCACGTTGTAGCGCATTTGGGTGTTCAAATATCAGCAGTGAACAAGTGAGCCTTCACAAATTCCCAAAAGATGAGAGACTTTGCCTAGAATGAAAGTACAGAGAACTTGTGACCGATGGGTTCCTACTGAGAGTCCTATGTCTGCAGCGACCATCTTACTGCCTATCAGGTAACATCTGTAATTTCTTTTTATTCATGGAGGGTTTAATAATGAGTTTTGGATGATTTACTGTTTAAAAAAGACGTATCTCAGACGTGACCGAGGCTGTCGGCCGATGGCTGCTAACAAAATTAGCCTAGATACCAGTCAACACGAAGCGCTTTTTATGTATTTTTAAATTATGTCGCCGCGATCAGGTAACATCTGTAGTTTGTTTTTATTCGAGGAGAGTCTATTAATGAGAGTTTTGGATGATTTACTGTTTAAAAAAGATATATCTCAGACGTGACCTGGACTATCTGCCGACAGCTGCTAACAGACATTAGCATAGATCCCGAGTCAACACGAAGCGCTATTTATGTATTTTTAAATTATGTCGGCGCGATCAGGTAACATCTGTAGTTTGTTTTTATTCGGGGAGAGTCTATTAATGACAGTTTTGGATGATTTACTGTTTAAAAAAGATATATCTCAGACGTGACCTGGACTATCTGCCGACAGCTGCTAACAGACATTAGCATAGATCCCGAGTCAACACGAAGTGCTATTTATGTATTTTTAAATTATGTCGGCGCGATCAGGTAACATCTGTAGTTTGTTTTTATTCGGGGAGAGTCTATTAATGACAGTTTTGGATGATTTACTGTTTAAAAAAGATATATCTCAGACGTGACCTGGACTATCTGCCGACAGCTGCTAACAGACATTAGCATAGATACCCGAGTCAACACGAAGCGCTATTTATGTATTTTTAAATTATGTCTGCGCGATCAGGTAACATCTGTAGTTTCTTTTTATTCGGGGAGGGTCTATTAATGAGAGTTTTGGATGATTTACAGTCTTAAAATGATATATCTCAGACGCGATTGGACATGCTCCGCCATTATTATTTAAATGCGCGTTGGAGCGTGCCTTCCCGTTGTCACGTTTTGCGGAAATGCGCTTATTTTTAGGGGCGTGTCCCAGAGAAAAAACTACCATAACTTGGAATGAAATTTTAATATATTTATAATTTATTTTGCAAAAATGAACAGAGCTGAATGATATAAGATATATATGTTCTGACAAATATGCAAATTTACAACATCATGTCACAATACCTTTAATGTTCTCTATCACAAAACATGTAGGGTGACATGAAGTTCACAAATTTTGCCAATTCAAGCACATTTTCTGAAGGTTAGTAATTAGTATGACAGCTAACACTAAAAAATAAATCTTTCTTAAACGTTTACTCCAAATACCTATTAGGTTAACACTGCTCAATTAATCTTGCTGATTTTTCTTGAGAAGCACACAGGTTACTGCTTAGATGTGTATTTTAAAAGAATCATTACAAATTCCAAATTAAATGTAAAGGCCCCCTCATAGCTCTGCGTTCGGCCGTACGCCGCTCCGTGCGCGCGTTATGTGCGTGCGCGTTCACCCGCACAGCTCTGCGTTCAGTCTCGCGTTCATTCTCGCGTTTTCGCTCCAAATTCTTGACGTCATTTGAGCAGCCACAGCACAGAGCGTTCGCTGATTGGTCATTTGCTGATACGCCTACTGAACTGATTGACAGGTCGGGGGGAGAAAAAAAAGGCGAGCCGGCACTTCACACAGCTTCAGCCGCAGCGGTGTTCTGTGTTTATATCTTGTAAAAAAAGTTCTAAAAAATTTAAAAAACAGCCCACAGCCCACCAGGAAATCTGCAGAACCTTGCGCAGCCATGTTGGACCCGAGTTTAGTTCGCATGTGACAAATTCATTAATTTCCTCATCATTTCAGTCATGGAGTCAGCGGAGGAGGAAGCGATCACTTGACTTTTGGCAAAAAAACAAAAGAAAAGGCCAGATCAGGGATGAAGAAGGGGAATTTAATACATTTGTGTCTCATACAAAACAGGCCGGCGCCGAGCAGTTTATTGTGAGACAACGCGCTTGCGCTCGTAAAATTTGAGCTTGGCACGTTCGCGCCCGCGTTCAAAGGCTTGTGACGCTGCGTTCGAGCGGCGTACGGCCAAACGCAGAGCTATGAGGGGGCCTTAAATGTAATTAAACCCGTAAACAAAATCACAATCCCGCCAAAGAAACAGTTATGTTGAGTCATCAGGAGTTATTACAGTTATGTAATTAAACAGCATACTGAAGAATACATTTTCTGTCATATGATTTAATGGTGATTTGACGATGACTCACCGATGAGCTCAGCTATGGCGCTGAAGGGCCAGGTGTGGCTGGTGGAGTTGGTATGCAAAAACTTGGGTGAGAGCTAAAAAAAAAAAAAAAAAAAAAGTTTAAACAACCGTTAAAATCATTTTTCTGCAGCACTCTTATGTTCCAATAAATTATACACATGTCTTTGTTCAATATACTACTAGCCATCTTTCTGAATGTTTCCAAACCATGTCAGGATTGCTTTTCTTAACATTGTCTTGAAATAACTCAACCTAAGCCGTTCCTTCAATGTAATAATTTCTAATCCATTAAATCACTCTCTGAGAAAGTCTTAGCATAGTCATGTCTGCCACAGTTTTTGTGTTTTAGTTAGCCCCTCCATGTCCAAACCATACCGGTACATATCTCGGAAATCATTCCTTTCACTCTTGCAGCTCTCCTTCTTACTAAATTCTTATTTCTTACCTAAAGTCGTTCATCTTCAAAACCTCTACTCCTCACATCAAAGTTCATGCTCAATAATCCAGGCAAAAAAAATCCAACAATGTTCAGTCAGGTCATCTGGATGGTTTCTTTTTCTTCTGTTTTGTCCTTCACTCATTCATTCAACCTTTATTTCATCCTTCACTCATTCATTCAACCTTTATTTCATCCAAAGAACTTCATCAGTTCAAGGAGCCACAACCAACTCAGTTCCACAAGCTGCACACTCACATAATGGGCCAAATGGTTTGATGGTGATAAGATGGTTTCTGGGGCCTGCCCTCTTCCCCCCGACGACTCCTCTGATGTAGCCATAGCCAAAGTGGTTCAATACATCAAAGTTCATGTCTAAATAATTTAAGTCAGATCCTATGGATGGGTTCAAAAAAACGTTTTTTTTAAAGAAACATTTCGTCTTTCATCCAAGTCTTTCCAAGTCTTTCGGACTACAATTTTTTGTTTTTTGAACCCATTCAGAGGACCTGACAATTTTTTTCTACCACAAGTATTGAGCATCAATGAGTGAATCAATATACGGTACGTTATTGATCCCAAAGGGAAATTTCATTTCAGTACATCCCATCAAGAAAAGAAAACCAGACATGGGGGAGACAAGATGTCTGAGGCTGCAGCTGCAAAGCAGTGTAGTGGACCTACCCAGGGTCAAACTGAAGTCTTTTTGAACTGTTCCAGTGATGACCTTTACTGACCTTTCAGTGAACAGACATTTACTACAAATTATTCCATTAGTGTAATCTGAGAACATAGTCACCAAAAGAGACTATTGGCTTCTTTAATTTTATTCTAATGTAATCAAAAGAATAACTTTTTGTCATTTTTATGATATGTGTTATATGCTGTGTTATTCTTTAAATGTGGAGCATTACTGTGTTACTTGACCATATCAGAGTCAGAGAGTCAGAGAGAATTTATTGTCATTTGCACCACATGTAGTACATGTGTTGAAAACAGATTATGTACACAGGGTCCCAGTTACATCCAACAACAAATGCAAGAGAAAAACAATAATAACATCTAGGATTAACTAAGAGAGACATCAGCTAGTAATACACTAAGCCCTAATGTAGTAGAAAAACATCATTATAAACAGCAGCACGAACATGAGTCATTATGAGCAGATGGTCACAGATGAACGCAGCAACAAGAAACAGATCAGTATCAACATGATGTGACATTTTGCAGTGTTTATTCTTATTATTTATTTATTCATGAGTCTGACAGCCTCAGGGTAGAAGCTGTTCCTCAGTCTAGTGGTTCTACATTTGATGCTCCTCAACCTCCGTCCCGAGGGGAGTGGTGCAAAGAGTGAGTGTGCTGGGTGAGTGAGGTCTTTCATGATGCAGGTGGCTCTTTTTCTGCATCTGGAGGTGTAAATGTCTGTGATGGTGGGGAGACTGACTCCCACAGACTTCTGTGCAGCCTTCACCACTCTCTGTAGAGCTTTCCTCTCTGCAACTGTGCAGCCTCCATGCCACACGTTGATGCTGGAGCACAGGACGCTCTCCACTGCACACCTGTAGAACGAGGTGAGGACTGAGCTTCTCAGACCAGCTCGTCTCAGCCGTCTGAGGAAGTAGAGTCTTTGATGTCCTTTCTTGATCAGGCTGGTGGTGTTATTGCTCCAGCTGAGGTTATCATTCAAGTGTACACCCAGGTACTTGTAGCTGGAGACCACCTCCACCGCAGATCCACCTATATACAGTGGGGTGTGGGTGTGTTTGTTCCTTCTGAAGTCCACAATCATCTCCTTCGTCTTCTTCACATTCATGTGAAGGTTGTTCTCTTTGCACCAGCTCTCCAGATGTTCCACCTCCTGTCTGTAGCTGGATTCATCATTATCTGTGATGCATCCCACCACAGCTGTATCATCTGCAAACTTAACAATATGACAGCCTGGATGTGTGGCTGTACAATCATATGTGAGCAGAGTGAACAGAAGAGGGCTCAGCACACATCCTTGAGGAGAGCCAGTGCTGAGGGTGATGGTGGAGGAGGAGAAGTTGTGGATCTTCACGGACTGTGGTCTGTTTGTTAAGAAGTCTAGTACCCAGTTACAGATGGAGGGGCTTAGTCCAAGTGTGGATAGTTTGTCTATCAGAGTTTGGGGGATCATGGTGTTGAAAGCAGATGTGAAGTCCACAAAGAGCAGACGCACGTATGAGTCCTTCTGATCCAGGTGGGTGAGAGCAGTGTGGACCACAGAGGAGATGGCGTCCTCTGTTGATCGGTTCTCGCGGTATGCATATTGATGAGGGTCCTCGCTGATGTTGACGGTTGTCTTGATGTGGGACATGACCAGTTTCTCAAAACATTTAGCGACTATCGGGGTGAGAGCCACCGGTCTATAGTCATTCAGACCAGTCACTGTGGAGCTTTTTGGGACTGGGACTGGGACTGGGATATAATGGTGTCAGAGTGAATTTTATGTCAATTTGTGATTTTCAGATTTGTTTTAGAAGTGTTAAGACGCTAATCCAAGTATTTTACCTCTTGGAGTCTATGCGTCCGTCTTTTTCCTAAACATTTCCATCTGCTTCTGGCTGTAACCTTGGGTCGTGATAACAGCAAGTGAACTCCCCGACTGTTTCTTTTGAACCAATCGGAGCGGGACAAGTCTCAGATCCTTTCTTAAAGTTCTAAGCTAAGCTGGAACTGACAGTTTGCTGAGGACCTCAATGCCATGAGGTTCCCCAAAGAGCTGAATGAACGCCAGTCACATGCTAAGGATGCGTCATTCAGTTAAAGACTTATAACATGCCAAGTTATAAGTCATCTTCAAGAGCTGGAAAGCTCCAAGCTCTCTAGAACTTTCTTGAGGAATGCTTTATTTTGAACTAACCCAGAAGCTGCCACTATCTTTGACGGAGAAAGCAGGCCTCACGACACGTCGAATCCATAAACACGCCGAGGTATGACCGGACTCCACGGGCCCAGAACCTGTGAAGCTAAACTGCTCCTCAACTCTACCAAACGAGACGGACGTCCAAACAGGTACAAAGTGGCTGATGTTTAATGGAACGTGCATGGAAGTCGAGCTGGTTTTCGTATGGAGAAGTGTCACTTCTGATTAAACTCAAAATAGATAACTTCCTCTTAAATCTCTCCAACCTCTTTTATTCCTCCTATTTCTTTTTCCCTCAATCTAAGCTGGAAACTACATTATTATAAGCTAAAGAGCCACAGACTAATGCTGAATCCTCACCAAACGCTTTTCGCGCAGCCGAAGCAGCCACTTTACATTGAAAGTCTATGTGGCCGCGCATCTTGGAGCAGCAGGGCGTGACGCGGCGCGTCTTCAGCATTTCAAGCAGCGCAGCAGCACCCGGCAGTCCCTTTTCACGCACGCGCGCAGCCGAGCAACAGAAGCAAGAATATTCTTGCTTCTGCTGCTCGCAGCGTCGCAGCAACCAAGACTCTGCTATGTGATGACGCAACGACGACGGGACTTTCTGTGGACGAAAACAGCCTCCGGTAGGAAAACCTGGCATTTTTAAAGTTGCTGCTGTCCACTCGAGCGTACATCACCCCAAACATAAAAAAAAAAACGTTTTAATCTCAACAAAGACTTTTGGAGCTGCAGTTCGGCTCGTAGAAAACCCACTCAAATAGTAACGAGGCTCACGTGAAGCTGATTTTATCTGCTCGGTGCACAGAAAAACAACACTATCTGACCGGGAAGGGAGCCACACGCTGCTCCCACTGCGCGTCTGCAGTGGAAACAGACATCTGTTGACAAGCAGCAAACACGGTGCGTTGGAAGCTTTTTGATGCGTTTAGTGAGGACCAGGCATAAGTATATTGACAACTGTATTTATGTCTTGTGTTGCAATTTAAATGTGCTGACATGTTAAATTGCAAGAAAGTGAAAATCAGTCAATGAAGTGTAATGGTGTTAATTTTAGTTGATTTATTTTAAATAAATGGTAGTGTCTCCTGGCATACCAAACTAAATTCAACGTCTCTGTCACTTAATGGCTTTATGGTTTATTTATCTATCATAAAGATCACAGAAATATTAGGTAAACTGAAAAAGAAAAGAATCCGTGAAATTACTATCCAATCTGAATAAGTAATTAAGATATATAAAGTGTGTCAGTTTAATATTGACCTCCTCATATATCCTACAGCAGCACCACCTTTTTCATTAGATAAGGAAACTGACAACATGAGGAAAGGAAGGAGGTATAAAAAAATCTCTCACACTGTGTCTTTGACACACAGGACACAGTGTAAGGTAGCAACAAACTACCTCAGCACAGAAAGAAGCAACACAGATATATGCATGAGGCCGACAAAGGTGGTGAGCTTGTTCGTGCACACAACTTCCATAGTTCTGATAAAGATGGCACAGAGCCCATCAGCAGCTCAACTCTGATAAGGGTCCAAAGATGTTCTGGGGGGAACAGGGAGGGAGGGGGACAGGGCGGAGCTTCATGATTTACATATCCTACAGGAGCATTATGAAATAAGTTGGCCTCAAGGCCAAGCGGGGAAGCCAGTTTCAGGTAAACAATAATTATTTTGGGGCAGGCTGACTTAGTGCTGGACAATAATTCAATAACGATTAATATCGCGGTATACTTTTATTCAATAACGATGATATGAAGTTTAAGCATATTTATTCACTGACGTTTTTCTCTTTCTGTTCATGTTGAAGCGGCTGCTTCATCAACCCGCCCGGACAGAAAAAGCTGTGACACAAAACGTGCGTGGTGACGTCGTCATTACGCAGCGCTCACTCCAACAGCAGGCGTTAGCGGTAGCAGGCTAAAAGCTAAGCTAGTCTCCAAAGCGCGTTGTTTTCGCTTCAAAACGAGTGCTCATGACCGTCAGAATGTGACTGAACAAGGTTTCACAGGCGAAGAGAAAGAGACGACATCACTGATGAGAGGAAAGACATTCGTCGGTGTGGACGTAGTTCGGTTTTGTTCAACTGCAGGTCTCATCTGCTGGAGCGAGGTCTCTTTATGCTGCAAAATGTGACGGAGTCGCGGTGGAAACATCTAACTTGCTTTAATCTGAAGTTTCCACTCGATAAAACATGATGAGAGTCAGAAGATGAAGAACAATAAAGTTTGAGCCAACGTTTCCCTGAAACTACGACGTACTGAAACAAACAGCCCCAGCGCTGTATGTTTTTTTTTTTCTCAAAATAAAATTAATCAGAAGAAGAAAAAAAAACACTGAATGAAAAGGTGCAGAAAGACGAAAATAGTGTTATATCTGCCCCTTGTTTAAAAAATACAAAATAACTACAAACACAACAACCTTCACCTGCACCACACCTTCCCAACAACTTTGATTTAATCATCTTTTAAAATATATAAATAGTTTTAGAAATGTTTATGGTGATATCAAGTCAACACAATCCTGTTTCCTGATTTACAACTCAGCTCCTTCACACTAGTTCTAAATGAAGATTTTACAAACATTCCCTTCAGGGTTTAATAACTTTTTAAACAAATTTTAATTGAATATTTGGGGGTAATATTTGTTTTAGTTTTATATATGACTTGTAAATTACTTTGTTCAACCAAATCATAAAATTTTAATAATTTCAATTGATGAAATAATATATTTGTTGTGTGACCATAGCACGTTCCTACTAATAATTCTTATAGCTCTTTTTTGTAAAATAAAAACAGGGTTTGTAATAGTTTTGCATGCTTTTCCCCAAACTTCAATACAACAGATTAAATAACAATCATTACATTATACAATATATTCAAAATGTTGTCATTCAAAAACTATTTTACTTTATACAGTAATGCAATTGATTTTGTTATTTTTATTCTTAAGTAATTTCCATGAGATTTCCATGTCAGCTTCTCATCAATAATGACACCCAAAAGTTTTATTTAATTAACTATGAATGTCAATGCTGTAAATTTTAAAGTTCTTGTTTAAAGTTAAAACTATTAATATTGACACAGTTGAGAATTTTATGGCAAGAAATTTCATGCTCAATAATCCGGGTACCAAATCCAATGATTCTCAGTCAGGTCATCTGGACAGTTTCTTTTTTATAGAAACTGGATGGAGGATGAAACGTGTCTATAAAAAAGAAAGTGTCCAGATGACCCGACTGAGAATTATTGGGTTGAGAATTTTATGTTTATTTGATGTGATTTGCATCTTTTTGGAGGCTAAATACAAATACAAGGGGAACATTAATTTATTTGTATAGTTTATAGTTTTTTTTAGGCTTTTATATTGTTTATATCGATATCGAATTATATCGTTATCGACCGAAATTAAGAACTATATCGTGATAAAAATTTTGGCCATATCGTATGATGTTTTTGGTGTGTGTGTGTGTATGTATGTGTGTGTGTGTATGGTGTATATATATGTGTATAGTCACACACATAACTGTACTGTACACATGATGTTTTTGGTGTGTGTGTGTGTATGTATGTGTGTGTGTGTATGGTGTATATATATGTGTATAGTCACACACATAACTGTACTGTACACATGATGTTTTTGGTGTGTGTGTGTGCAGTTCGTGGAGAGCATCGGTCTCGATAAAAGACCATTCCACCTGGTTGGCACTTCGATGGGTGGAAACGTAGCGGGTGTGTATGCGGCCCGTTACCCCTCAGACCTGTCCAGCGTCACCTTGGTTTGTCCCGGAGGTAAACCCTGCGAGCACCTGTAGTCCTGTGTTAACGTCCTGGTCCTACTCTAACGTTAGTAATAATCTGAAGTGTTCTGGATCCACAGTTCCAGACTTCTGGAGTGCTTTTGGATGTTTTCTTCAGACTTTGGCTGCTTCAGGTTCAGTTTTTGACCTGAACATTTTAACCTCTGAGCTCTTTCTGGTATAAAAAGTTTCCTGAAGCCAAAGGTTGAAGCAGATCAGACTAGTTTAAACCTTTACTCCCTGCAGTCTGACACAGTTTGACAGACATTTTTTTTAGTCCATTCCTAAACGTTGGAAACTCAGCAGTCGATCAGCTGATGCATGATTACTTCCTCTGGTATCAGACGCTGTGCAGCTGGAAGGATTTTCACTGAGACCTTTTTACTTTTGTACATTTGTTATGAAGCGTAACCATGACAACAAGTGCAAATGATTAACATCTCAAAGCTCAAATACAGCCCCAAATCCCAAACGTTGTAAAAGAGGCGCCGTGGATGCATCTCCGTCTACCTGGCGGAGGTGCTCGAGTGACTGACTGCTGAGATCCTGGAGCTGGCAGGAAACGTGGCTCATGACAAGAAGAAGACCAGGATCGTCCCCAACACCTGCAGCTGGCTGTGTGCCATGACGAGGAGCTCAACAAGCTGCTGAGAGGAGTGACCACCACGCAGGGAGGAGTTCTGCCCAACACTCAGGTGGTCCTGCTGCCCAGGAGGACCGAGAGGCCCGCTGGATCCAGATGGACAGATCTGCATCTGCAGCCAGTTTCTTCAGATCCTCTGTGAGACGGACTGCTGCAGCAGATCCCTCCTGCCCACAGCCATCAGCATCATCTAAAACAGCTCTTAATGAAACCAGGGTGATGAGCTACAACAACATTTGATTTCCCTTTGGGATCAATGAAGTACAGGTAGTCCTCGGGTTACGACGTTTTGCTGTTAACGAACGCCCTCCCATTGAAAAGCATTGTTCGAGTTACGCGGTTAATGCGCCTTTACACAAAAAAATACGGCACCGAAACTCAGCGAAGGACAGCGGAAATTTACAGGAGGTTCACAGGAGGGAGGGGGGAGAGTAGGTTGACACAGTCAGTGGAAAGTTACTACAGGAGACCTCATTGTTTGGACAGGCAGACCGGAGCAGAGGAAGTTAGGAGGGCGGTTTTACTTCGTAAACAAAAGGTGCAGACGGGTGGATGGTGTCACCAGATGGCAGAAACAGCGGAGCTGGACCGGAGGAGCAAGAGCTAACATGTTGCTGTAAACGCTGTGGACCGCGTGAAGCAGCTGGAAGCTGCAGAGCTCGGAGGTGCAACAAGCTAACATGCTAACAGACGGAGGAAGAATTCACCAGCATACCAGTAGGTTATTAACTCTTTTTTTCCTTCATTATGGCTGCTAAATGTATGTGGTTTTTGATAATTATGTAAGGTAATGTGCTAGGATAGGCTAAGTGCTTGGTAAAGTACTGTACGTATGAGGTGACTTTTGGACGTATTTTCCGACTTACGCCGAAATTCGACATACACATTCGACATACGACGGTGCGTAGGAACGTAACTCGTTCGTAAGTCGGGGACTACCTGTATTTTGAATTGAATTAATGGATTTGTTCTTGTTTCTAAAACTGGACTTTCTTTGTTCTTCTGCTGGTTGGAGGTTTTTACAGACCAGGGGCCTCATGTATCAACGGTGCGTACGCACAAAAACCTTGCGTACGCCATTTTCCACGCAAAACTCCGTATGTATCAAAACAGAACTGAAAGTGGAAATATGCGCAGCTCCACGCCAACTCCAGGGCTGGCGTACGCACGTTTCTGTGGTTTTGGTTCCTTTGGCGACACTTACAGGTGATTCTGAGAAACTGTTCATGATGTGAAAATAATTATTATTCCCACCAAACACACATGATTAACAATTATTACATCCACATGGACGCAATTAAATAAAGGACGCGCAAAGTTGTGCAAAAAATACATTTAACAGGAACGGATTCAGCCTTATTGGAGGATGTAATAAATAGTGTAACACGCAGAGCATTTATTTATAAACAGATATAATTTTCTGATCCATGATATGGCTTATCAGCCATTTTCAGGAATAATCCTTTTTCAGTTTGGCACTGCTGCGCACTGGAGCGCAACACAGGAGCCGTGCATCACGCGTGCAGAAGCAGCGATCAAACTGTTCCACAGAGTTTCCAGAGGGAGCTGGCAGACCGATCGGGACTGTCCAGTCCACACAAAGCCGGATCATATCATGGAATGGTCTCATCTATATGATTCTAAAGGCTGAGTTATGGTCGCGCTTTGGAGCGCGCGCACCCTCGCCGGCAGTGGAGGTGTTTCATAATCTGCGTTTATTGTAGATTTCTCCAAAATGACACGTGAAAGTACACCTTATAACTTGTAGGAGAGTAAAAGCTTCACAGACAAACAGATTGCGCACAAAGGCTGCGGCGCGCGCAGCGTTTGTGGAGACTCCAACATCACGTCATGTCATGAAAACTCTCCACTGAGGCGCAGAGACTCGTTTCTTCATATCATCTATTAAATAAACAAAGATCTATGTTCTACCAAACATCTAAGTTCCTCTGTGTTTACAGTAATTATGGTAATAAACTCGTGCGCAAAGTTAATATTTTCACTCAGGATGGATGGATGAGCCAGTTGCGCACCAAAGCAGGGTGCGCGCACACACAAATACCGACACACAATCACTCGTTCTTTGCGTGATGAACACATTTTATTACTATTCTTACTTAGGATTATTTTCCTCACTCATATTATATTAAATTCATTATTTTCCTGAATCTAGAAATCATTTCTGATCGCGCAGGGATCAAACAAACATGTCCTTCACACATGCAGGAAGTAATTTGCATCTGTTTAACATATGTAAATGAAGGCGTGTCAGGGGAGGTGTCTCACGTGCGCTCAGTTCCACGTTGATTGTGATGTACAAAAGGAATGTGCGTGGATTCAGGCGTACGCACAGTTTGATACATCTGGATTTTTTTGTGCGTACGCCGTTTTCTGGATTTGACCGTACGTCACGTTTCAGTAAGAAATCCACGCAAGTCTTTGTACATGAGGCCCCAGGTGCTCGGCCTTTCATCCCGCACTCCTCCACTTTCCTCATATTTTGGAGGATTGCTCACAGAAAAAAAAACTTGACTTAGAATAAGACAAATAAAAAGTCCAAATAAAAACTTTTAAAAGACCTTCTGAAAGTCTGGAGAACTTTTGATCAAGACAACTTCAGAAGGTTTGGGTCTTTAAAGTAAAACATAAAGAAATAAACCGTCTTCAGACGGTATTTTCAAAGCCGAGCTGCTTCAGAACCTCCTCCTTTTCGTTCTGCAGGTCTGATTTATCCAACGGACTCGGAGTTCATCCGCCGTCTGAGGGAGCTGGAGAAGAACATCGAGCAGGAGTCCATCCCTCTCATCCCCAGGTCTCTTCAGGATCTGGACGACATGCTGAACCTCTGCTGCCACAAACCCCTCAACCTCCCCCGGCAGGTGCAGCACCACAACTTTAACCCACAGAAGCGTCGTGTCGTTTCTGCTGCTGCATGATGTTGTGTTTGTGTCGACAGGTCCGACGGGGTCTCCTCGACAACAGGATCCCAAACAACGACTTTTACAAAGAAGGTCGGTCATCAAGAGAACTCCTCTTCCTGTTTGTTCCGTCGTTCCTTCAACCGGTTCCTTAACAGAACTCTGTCTGGAGCTCAGTTAATAAATCTATGCTGCCAGATTATAACAAAAAGTAATAAAATATTTACATGATGTATTTTAAGACCTAAAATCTGAGAGTAAGTTGGTATAACACCACAGCAGCTTTTATTTTTATTCAATAAGTTTAAAAGTTCACAATAACGTAATACTTTCTCTTTTTACATTTTCCCTCTAAACAGACGTTCCTGTAATCATTAAACTCAGTCTTGTTCAATATTGATCCTTTAAAGTTTTCTTTGGACTTTGTCTGATTTTTCAGTTTTTATTTTGTATTTTGAGGCACTTTATTACAAAAAACATCATTTATTTTGCAGTTACTGTGTTGACTGTATAAAAATAATAAATTTTCTAACGTCAGTTTTAATGTACGTTGTGCGCAGTGTTTTTGGAGATAGTGGGGGAGAAGTCCCGTCATTCGCTGCAGGATCACCTGCACCTGATCACGGCGCCGCTGCTCGTCGTCTGGGGCAAACAGGACCAGGTAAACCCGTCAGAACCTGCAGAGGACGTGGTTCGGCTTTAAAAGAAGCTCCATTTGTTAAATCCTCTGATAAGACTGAAGCCGTTGTTGTTCAAGTATTTTCTGCTCCACTTTGTGCACATTTTATATCCACTCTTCATACATGTGGACATATTCATTGTTCATCATGTGTGTCCAGTGTGTCATAGTTTCCACATCATTAAGTTTCCCAGCATCACCTCCAAGTGTCGTCAATGGACCAGTAACCATAGAAACATGCGTACACCAGCCATGAAGTTGGCGTGTAGCTGCGCTCATTTCTTTTTTAATACATGTAGTAATATATATACTACAGTTGTAGTTGTATTAGAGAGATCAGATTTACTGATCAGTTTTATACACTATGTAAGAATTGAGCAGGTTATACCTGACACAAACTTATCAACAATTATTTCACAAGTTCTCTCTTTTTAAGGAATTACAAATAAATTTTGTGGTCAGATGAGATGTAACAGGCAGACTTTAATTTATGTTGATTCACCATGAGATGAATCATTTATTTAACAGAATCATAAAATTACATCAAACATGTGTATAACGAACGGATTGGTTCTGATCAATTCTCATATAAACTTAAGGTCGACAAATTCAATTTTGAAACAACAGACACAAGTAATGAGATGACATATTACTTTATATCTGTAGGCAAATATTTCTTAAAGTTTAGTTACAGGCAAGAATAAAGTTAAAGTTTAAAGCTCCACTGACATGTTCTTTTAACTTTTCAAAAAATGGCACAACATATATAAATATTAAGATAGACCTCTGACCGTTTTTGCTAAAATAATGTTAAATGAATGAAAATTTCTCTCAAAATAGTTTAAAATTAGCGCCGTTTTTTTAGACCGTAAATCCGGATCTTCCGGTCACGTGTCAGCATTCCTGTTTGTGACGTCACGTCCGATACTGAACTCTGCTCAAACGACAAAAATATAGACGCATCCGTCGAATTTAGCCATTTAAAACTACATTATAGCGATTTGGCTT
>JBBPBX010000493.1:73164-97603 GCA_038048925.1 Garcialebias charrua
AAAAAACGATCCTGAAGAAAACATTTTTAATTTCAGACAAAGAGTTCTGTTGATTTATAAAGATGAAGAGAAAAAAATACAACGTTATATCAGGGATGATGCTGATTTGCGGTTTGGTAAAAGTTTGCTGGGGAAGTTTAAAAAAAGCACAAATATGTTCTATGCTGTGGGAAGTAGGGGTGTGGAGGGTGCTGCAGCGCAGCCTGATGAATGCTGGAGAACATGCACATCCAGATATAAACTTAAAGAGTCAACAACACATTTCAAACTTCAACAATATTTTAATATTTGTTCGGTCAACCTGGAAGATAAACCAGCACTGTTTTACATCTGTGTGCAGTTTAGCTTCCACTTTAAATTATTTTGGACTCTTTGGGAGTCTTAAGAGAAATTAAGAAAAAACACCCACAATATGTAAATAACTAGGCTTGTCACGATAAACGATGAATCAATTAATCACACGATAAATTATAATTATCAACCTCATTTTCATTTATCAGCTTTATCGTTCCTTCGTGTCTCTTTCTACTGAAGACACTGGATGACAAAAGGCTCAATGCTCTTCATTGACCACTCCTTTTTCTCTATAAAATCCATTTTAACCGTCCAAAATCGCGTTTTTGGATCATTAAATGCAGCTAAGCTGAGAAGCTATGAGCTAAGCTAACACGCCGACCTCAGAAAAAAAACCTGTCTTGTCAAAGATACAAAATTCACGGTTGAAACCCGTGCCTTCATCTAAAACGCTGTTTTTCTCTGCAAAAAGAAGCTGAGGACTTGTTTACTGATTTTTTATTAAAAGCTTTGTGTGACCAACGCTAAAAAGCTCAAACCACCAAGCGTCCACCATTTTGAGAAACAAAGAGAGACAGCATGTCACGTCAAGGGGCCTCCCTCCCATTTTTCTTAGAGACATGCTACTCGCTCCCTCACTATCCATTCAAACAGTTTTATACTGCCATCCGGTGGTCAAAAAATGTACTACACACAAAATAAAATTACATTTTTTTCTTAAATTTGACAATAATAATAATAATAATAATAATCATTTTAGCACCTTTCAGGACAGCAAGGACTAATTATTGTCAAATTGCAAACAATATTATTGTTTATCGCAATAATTTCTGAGACAATTAATCATCCAGCAAAATGTGTTATCGTGACAGGCCTACAAATAACTGCCATGGCAAAAAGTGTCTGATTCTCATGTTTGGAACATGCATTTAGTGTACTCACCCTGCTGTCACCCAGGAGGCTCTGCAAGAACAGAAGCAACCAGTTTGCTCTTCCCAACACCAAAACAGACCAGTACATGATTATTCAACATCCGGGTCTGGGCAGTCAAAGGACCAACGCAAGTGGGAAAAAACAAAATAAACACATTCCTTTAAGAAATGTGGTAAAGACATAATTTAACGTAGCATTAGCATTCAGCTTCTGGCTTCTGATACTTGTCAAACTGTGAATCTTCACATTTATGTCCGGTTTGTTTCAACTTCATTTTGATGAACAAATCAAATGTCACTCATGGTGTGTCATTGTCCTCAGTTCCATGTGTGCATGGACACACGTTTGTCCAATGGTGGACAAGCTCGGCCTTCTTCTCACGCATTCCTTTTTCTTGAATTCATTTAAATCTCAGCAGGACATGGTGACATCAGTTGTGTTGAGTTTTCTTTGGAGCTTTTGTTGATGCTTTATCCTTCGTATATAAAAAAAAGTTTTGCTAAACTTGTTTCAATAAATCCTCTTGGGTATTTTATCTTCTTGCAGTTATTTATTGTTTTTGTCGTGAAAATAATGGTAGTAAGGGTCTGACGACAGCAGTGGACCAACGGACACACAAACATGATCGCCCGCCTGTCGCCCACAGGCGGCGGGCTCGTCCTGTTGAGCTTCACGTTGCCTAGCAACAGAAAACCGCGTGTGTTGTTCAACGTGCGACCAGCGCGTGACGTGAGCTCGAGCTCCACAAACTACAAGATCACTTTCCGGTTAATGTTCAAAAATAAAACTATTGAAATGTGGAATTTACCATAAGACTGCAAAGACTTTATTTTATTATTTTAGGGTAAATTAGGAAATCATATTTATTTGCTGAATTTATGTCGATAAATTGATGTAATTGTTTAGAAATATGTTTTAAATTACGATTCTTTTTTATTTTGAAATATGAGGTATGTACTTCCGGCAAATGTTGCTAGCTTAGCATCTCCGTTTGTTTCTCCGTAGGAATTTGGGACCCGGTAACCGGTTCGGTAACGTTGACAACAGCCCAAAGAGGCTTTATTAATATATAACATTTATTTTTTAACTTTAGCTTCGATGTTTGTGAACTTTTAGTTGAGATAGAAGCGCCAGCCACGAGCTGGAGCAGCGCAAAGTTCAGCAGCTAACGTTTGAGAGTTGAACGGTTCCGACACGAAGCAACATGTCGGACAACATCTCCTTGTTGGAGTTGTTGGACTTGTCCATCGGAACACCCCAGAGAGGTTCGGTCAACTTCAGCGCCCTGCACGCGCTGCTGCTGGCGGTGCTGAAGCAGCTGGGCGTCCTGGACATGAAGACCCGGTGGCCGGTGCCTTCTCCCGGACACACGGAGCCCCACGCCCCGGTGGAAGTCACCGCCCGGGACCGAGGGCCGGAGGAGGTTCTGACGGACACCGAGTGGGCCCAGCAGGTCCAGTCCGGCAGCGATGAGCCGCAGAGGGGGCAAGGTGGTTCTCCGAGGCCGGACTGTGGTTCTGCTCCGGACGGGGAGGGATCCCTCGGGTCCCGGATCCAGGTCTGCGAGGACGGAGTGTCCAAGGTGAGACACACACCTGGTCCAGATAGAAGAAGTTCTTCAAGTTTAACGTGATTTTAGAGTTAAAAACTGGCGCGTGTCAGCCCGGTTCTTTAAAACGGAACAAATGAAGGACCAAAGGAGTTATTTCAAGCTAAGAGCAGAACTGAACCAGCAGAACCACCAGGGAGATCTTCTGTTTTCAGCTGATCATCACTTTGTTGGAGCTGAAGTCCTGTTTCAGCTCTGGTTCATCCCTTGAGTTATAAGAGACATTTTCTGTCTGAAGGTTCAAACATTAAATGTTTATTAAATTAACATGAAACATGAAAATGTTCATGAAGGAGAACTGAAAAGAAGACAAAGTTCAAAGAACTGTTGATCAAAAACCACTTTAAGATAATTAAAGAAAGTCTGGAAGGAAAATAAAAATAAAACGAGGACAGTTTTACAGTAATTTAGTTTTTATTTCAGATGAGTTTAATAAGATTGAGTTAATGAGTCACTGCAGATGTCAAAGGTCAAACAGTTCAAGCGTCCTCTGCAGCCTCCTCTCTCCTTTCATTCTGGAAACAGAAACATCATCATCTTCAGCTGAGCTTCAGACGTCAGACAGGAAGTTTTACTGACTCGTCTGTTTCAGACAGATGACCCGACTGGTCCAGACTCTGAGGTTCTTCTCTGTGTCCCGTTACAGTTTGGTGTTTTCATGATTTTGAGGTCCAGCAGAGCTGGAGTCGGCCTGTTGAGGGCCTTTCGTCTTCTTCAGTCTCATCTGTGGACATTGTGCAGCACTAAGCTGCTGGTGACAGACGGGCGTCCTCCTGTGACGTCTCACATGTCCCCCGCTTGTCTCCGTTCAGGTTTCTGTCGGCTTGTTTTCAGAAGGAGTTCAGTGTCTCCAGCTTCCAGGACAGTTTGTGTTTTAGTGTCTGAGCTGCAGGAGTTTGATTGGTCCTGGTCCAGACGTGCTCCTGATCTCCTCCTCTTGTCCTGCCTCATGCGATTGGGGAGGGGGGGGGGTGTAATTAGCCCCCCTGCAGAGATGATGGCAGCAGATGAAAAGCAGGTGATGCTGAAGCTTTCTGAAGCTCGTCTGAATCATTCATGTCCTGTGGGCTCAAACCGGGTCAGCTGCAGTGTGACCCGGCGTGCCCTCGTCTGCCGGCGTGCACCACATGTCACCAGCAGAGAGCCCCCCGCCCCCCAACGCCCTGGTGGTGTTCAGTTAATGAGTGACTGTTTTCACCGAGAGCTTAAAGAGTAACGAAGATGAAGCTGCTCCACGCAGGAGCTCTGCTCCCACCTCTGTTTGTTTGTTTGTTTACAACAGCTACAGGAAACAAACATGTGTCCATGTCAGCTGATGGAGCTGCTGTCAGCTGATGTAGCTGCTGTCAGCCGATGTAGCTGCTGTCAGCTGATGTAGCTGCTGTCAGCTGATGTAGCTGCTGTCAGCTGATGTAGCTGCTGTCAGCTGATGGAGCTGCTGTCAGCTGATGGAGCTGCTGTCAGCTGATGTAGCTGCTGTCAGCTGATGTAGCTGCTGTCAGCTGATGGAGCTGCTGTCAGCTGATGTAGCTGCTGTCAGCTGATGTAGCTGCTGTCAGCTGATGGAGCTGCTGTCAGCTGATGGAGCTGCTGTCAGCTGATGTAGCTGCTGTCAGCTGATGTAGCTGCTGTCAGCTGATGGAGCTGCTGTCAGCTGATGGAGCTGCTGTCAGCTGATGTAGCTGCTGTCAGCTGATGGAGCTGCTGTCAGCTGATGTAGCTGCTGTCAGCTGATGAGCTGCTGTCAGCTGATGGAGCTGCTGTCAGCTGATGTAGCTGCTGTCAGCTGATGGAGCTGCTGTCAGCTGATGGAGCTGCTGTCAGCTGATGGAGCTGCTGTCAGCTGATGGAGCTGCTGTCAGCTGATGGAGCTGCTGTCAGCTGATGTAGCTGCTGTCAGCTGATGGAGCTGCTGTCAGCTGATGGAGCTGCTGTCAGCCGATGGAGCTGCTGTCAGCCGATGGAGCTGCTGTCAGCCGATGGAGCTGCTGTCAGCCGATGGAGCTGCTGTCAGCCGATGGAGCTGCTGTCAGCCGATGGAGCTGCTGTCAGCCGATGGAGCTGCTGTCAGCCGATGGAGCTGCTGTCAGCCGATGGAGCTGCTGTCAGCCGATGGAGCTGCTGTCAGCTGATGGAGCTGCTGTCAGCCGATGGAGCTGCTGTCAGCCGATGGAGCTGCTGTCAGCCGATGGAGCTGCTGTCAGCTGATGGAGCTGCTGTCAGCTGATGGAGCTGCTGTCAGCTGATGGAGCTGCTGTCAGCTGATGGAGCTGCTGTCAGCTGATGGAGCTGCTGTCAGCTGATGGAGCTGCTGTCAGCTGATGGAGCTGCTGTCAGCTGATGGAGCTGCTGTCAGCTGATGGAGCTGCTGTCAGCTGATGGAGCTGCTGTCAGCTGATGGAGCTGCTGTCAGCTGATGTAGCTGCTGTCAGCTGATGGAGCTGCTGTCAGCTGATGGAGCTGCTGTCAGCTGATGGAGCTGCTGTCAGCTGATGTAGCTGCTGTCAGCTGATGGAGCTGCTGTCAGCTGATGGAGCTGCTGTCAGCCGATGGAGCTGCTGTCAGCTGATGGAGCTGCTGTCAGCCGATGGAGCTGCTGTCAGCTGATGGAGCTGCTGTCAGCCGATGGAGCTGCTGTCAGCCGATGGAGCTGCTGTCAGCTGATGGAGCTGCTGTCAGCTGATGGAGCTGCTGTCAGCCGATGGAGCTGCTGTCAGCCGATGGAGCTGCTGTCAGCCGATGGAGCTGCTGTCAGCCGATGGAGCTGCTGTCAGCCGATGGAGCTGCTGTCAGCCGATGGAGCTGCTGTCAGCCGATGGAGCTGCTGTCAGCCGATGGAGCTGCTGTCAGCCGATGGAGCTGCTGTCAGCTGATGGAGCTGCTGTCAGCTGATGGAGCTGCTGTCAGCCGATGGAGCTGCTGTCAGCCGATGGAGCTGCTGTCAGCCGATGGAGCTGCTGTCAGCCGATGGAGCTGCTGTCAGCCGATGGAGCTGCTGTCAGCCGATGGAGCTGCTGTCAGCCGATGGAGCTGCTGTCAGCCGATGGAGCTGCTGTCAGCCGATGGAGCTGCTGTCAGCCGATGGAGCTGCTGTCAGCTGATGGAGCTGCTGTCAGCTGATGGAGCTGCTGTCAGCTGATGGAGCTGCTGTCAGCTGATGGAGCTGCTGTCAGCCGATGGAGCTGCTGTCAGCCGATGGAGCTGCTGTCAGCCGATGGAGCTGCTGTCAGCCGATGGAGCTGCTGTCAGCCGATGGAGCTGCTGTCAGCTGATGGAGCTGCTGTCAGCTGATGGAGCTGCTGTCAGCTGATGGAGCTGCTGTCAGCTGATGGAGCTGCTGTCAGCCGATGGAGCTGCTGTCAGCCGATGGAGCTGCTGTCAGCTGATGGAGCTGCTGTCAGCCGATGGAGCTGCTGTCAGCCGATGGAGCTGCTGTCAGCCGATGGAGCTGCTGTCAGCCGATGGAGCTGCTGTCAGCCGATGGAGCTGCTGTCAGCCGATGGAGCTGCTGTCAGCCGATGGAGCTGCTGTCAGCCGATGGAGCTGCTGTCAGCTGATGGAGCTGCTGTCAGCTGATGGAGCTGCTGTCAGCTGATGGAGCTGCTGTCAGCCGATGGAGCTGCTGTCAGCTGATGGAGCTGCTGTCAGCTGATGGAGCTGCTGTCAGCCGATGGAGCTGCTGTCAGCTGATGGAGCTGCTGTCAGCTGATGGAGCTGCTGTCAGCTGATGGAGCTGCTGTCAGCTGATGGAGCTGCTGTCAGCTGATGGAGCTGCTGTCAGCCGATGGAGCTGCTGTCAGCCGATGGAGCTGCTGTCAGCCGATGGAGCTGCTGTCAGCCGATGGAGCTGCTGTCAGCCGATGGAGCTGCTGTCAGCCGATGGAGCTGCTGTCAGCCGATGGAGCTGCTGTCAGCCGATGGAGCTGCTGTCAGCCGATGGAGCTGCTGTCAGCCGATGGAGCTGCTGTCAGCCGATGGAGCTGCTGTCAGCCGATGGAGCTGCTGTCAGCCGATGGAGCTGCTGTCAGCCGATGGAGCTGCTGTCAGCCGATGGAGCTGCTGTCAGCCGATGGAGCTGCTGTCAGCCGATGGAGCTGCTGTCAGCCGATGGAGCTGCTGTCAGCCGATGGAGCTGCTGTCAGCCGATGGAGCTGCTGTCAGCCGATGGAGCTGCTGTCAGCCGATGGAGCTGCTGTCAGCCGATGGAGCTGCTGTCAGCCGATGGAGCTGCTGTCAGCCGATGGAGCTGCTGTCAGCCGATGGAGCTGCTGTCAGCCGATGGAGCTGCTGTCAGCCGATGGAGCTGCTGTCAGCCGATGGAGCTGCTGTCAGCCGATGTAGCTGCTGTCAGCCGATGGAGCTGCTGTCAGCCGATGTAGCTGCTGTCAGCCGATGTAGCTGCTGTCAGCTGATGGAGCTGCTGTCAGCTGATGGAGCTGCTGTCAGCTGAAGGACGTCGGCCCACGTTCATTTGTTGTTTCACCTGAACGTCTGAAGGAAGTTCATCCATGTTCTCACAAACATCTTGACTTTTTATTTGGAACAAACAGAAGTCAAAGAACAATTTACAACTTTTATTAATGTTTAAAATATTAGTCAGCTGTTAGAAATAACACCAGTTTATGTAAACGTGTGCAAATAATGTTCTTTATCAAGTTTACAGTTTTTATATTTTTGACTTCTTTGGGTTGTTTTTTTACAAATGTGGGGTCGCAGGACGTCATTGCCTGTGAGGACACACTGAACAGCTGTGAACAGCTGTGAACAGCTGTGAACAGCTGTGAACAGATGTGAACAGATGTGAACAGATGTGAACAGATGTGAACAGATGTGAACAGATGTGAACAGATGGGAAAAGATGTGAACAGATGTGAACAGATGTGAACAGATGTGAACAGCTGTGAACAGCTGTGAACAGATGTGAACAGATGTGAACAGATGGGAACAGATGGGAACAGATGTGAACAGATGTGAACAGATGGGAACAGCTGTGAACAGATGTGAACAGATGTGAACAGATGTGAACAGATGTAAACAGATGTGAACAGATGCGAACAGATGCGAACAGATGCGAACAGATGTGAACAGATGTGAACAGATGCGAACAGATGTGAACAGATGTGAACAGCTGTGAACATATGCGAACAGATGTGAACAGATGCGAACAGATGTGAACAGATGTGAACAGATGCGAACAGATGTGAACAGATGTGAACAGATGTGAACAGCTGTGAACAGATGTGAACAGATGTGAACAGATGCGAACAGCTGTGAACATATGCGAACAGATGCGAACAGATGTGAACAGATGTGAACAGATGCGAACAGCTGTGAACAGATGGGAACAGATGTGAACAGATGTGAACAGATGTGAACAGATGTGAACAGATGTGAACAGATGGGAAAAGATGTGAACAGATGTGAACAGATGTGAACAGATGTGAACAGATGTGAACAGCTGTGAACAGCTGAGAACAGATGTGAACAGATGTGAACAGATGGGAACAGATGGGAACAGATGGGAACAGATGTGAACAGATGTGAACAGATGGGAACAGCTGTGAACAGATGTGAACAGATGTGAACAGATGTAAACAGATGTGAACAGATGCGAACAGATGCGAACAGATGCGAACAGATGTGAACAGATGTGAACAGATGTGAACAGATGTGAACAGCTGTGAACATATGCGAACAGATGTGAACAGATGCGAACAGATGTGAACAGATGTGAACAGATGCGAACAGATGTGAACAGCTGTGAACAGATGTGAACAGATGCGAACAGATGTGAACAGATGTGAACAGATGCGAACAGCTGTGAACATATGCGAACAGATGCGAACAGATGTGAACAGATGTGAACAGATGCGAACAGCTGTGAACAGATGGGAACAGATGTGAACAGATGTGAACAGATGGGAACAGCTGTGAACAGCTGTGAACAGATGTGAACAGATGTGAACAGATGTGAACAGATGTGAACAGATGCGAACAGATGCGAACAGCTGTGAACAGCTGTGAACATATGCGAACAGATGTGAACAGATGCGAACAGATGTGAACAGATGTGAACAGATGCGAACAGATGTGAACAGCTGTGAACAGATGTGAACAGATGCGAACAGATGTGAACAGATGTGAACAGATGCGAACAGCTGTGAACATATGCGAACAGATGTGAACAGATGCGAACAGCTGTGAACAGATGTGTTTTGTGTGTGATTTCTCCTTCTGTCTGGCTCCTGAGTTAGTGGGGACGCTGTCTGCTCTGTGGTACAGAGTCCTGATGACTCCTAACTTGTGCTCCAGAGGGTGATGGGAGTCAAACTGTAAATACTGGTCTGTGTGAGTGGGTTTGTGGTACACCTCAGTTTGCAAATGTCCTCTATCAGAAACTGAGACCTCACAGTCCAAGAAAGCCAACCTGCCATTTTTTACATCTTCTCGTGTGAACTTGATATATTTATCCACAGAGTTGATGTGATCAGTGAAATGTTGGACTTCCTGAGATTTAATTTTAACCCAGGTGTCGTCAACATACCTGAACCAATGACTTGGTGGTCTCCCTGAAAAGGACGTCAAGGCTCTCTTTTCTACCTCCTCCATGGAGAAACTGGAGACCCCATAGCACACCCATGTTTCTGCCTATTGCTCCCCATATGTGAAGTAGGTTGACTGCAGGCACAATAAAGTTTAATTTCTGATGATGAGAGAGGTTCTGTTGTGTTTCTGTCGTCTCTGCAGGCCATGGAGCTCATAAAGGAGCTGATGGAGCAGAAAGAGGTCCTGAAGGAGAAGATGGAGGAGCTCCACCAGCAGCAGGAGGTCAGACTGTCCAGACACGTCTTCATAAAGAAGACAAAGAGTCTGGTTTGTGTGTTGTTGTGAAACAAACTGAGGCTCAAACTCTTGTCCTGTTTCCAGACTACAGGAACAGAAGTGGATCGGTGCAGCCACCGTGTGGACGCTCTGGAGGAACATCTGGAGGAACATCTGGTGAGTCGAGCAGAGTCCAAGAGTTGAGCTCAAAGAGAATCTGATGGTTTGGAGTGGGTTAGAGGGTCTGAATGTGGACAGTTTGCTCTTCAGACGTTTGAAATAGTTCGGTTTTTATGAAATACCTCCCTGACCTTTGACCTCATGTCTTGTCTCCTGTCCCCGCCGGGACAGAGGAGTCTCAGGGAAACTCTTCATAAACATCCAGGCCCAGAGGAGCTGAGTCAGCGTGTCACCCCAGACTCTGTGAGGTCGGTTCTGAACAACCCAAAGGTACGAAGCAAACGGAGGCTTCCTGAGCCCCTCGGAGTTCAGGCTGCTCCACGAGGACGGGTTCAAGGTTCTGTAGAACTCAAAGCTTGTATGTCTGTTCCAGGACACTACACAGCAGAACCTGTCTCAGAACGTCGGGGGGTCAGCGTGGGACCAGGAGATGATGGAGGCTGTGAGGAACATCAACAACCTGCAGGAGAAGCTCATCCAGCTGGAGGCTCGCACGGCGGCGTTGGAGGAACAGAAGCTGGACCAGAACCAGCTGGACCAGCTCAGGGAGCTCATCACCAACAAAGGTACCGCCAGCTGTCAGCTTGTCCCGGTCCGACCCGAGGCGTCTGCTGAGGGCGTAAAACGATGGAGTGAACCACTTCATTTGCTGCAGAAGAAAAAGAAACGAGGCGTTCATGAAACAAAGAGCTGATGTTTGCTGTGTAGGTTCAGGGGTGATCAGTTTTACTGATTTACCGTCCACCAGATGAAAAATGAGCAGGTTTCAGACTGACACAAATTATCATCAATAATTCACGGGTTCTCTCTTTTTCAGATTAATCAATAAATGTTGTGACCAGCTGAAAAGATGTAATGAGACAGTGAAACGTTAATTTATGTCGGTCCACCAGGAGATTAATCATTTATTAACAGAATCATAAAATTACATCAATAACATGTACAACTGATTGATCAATCATATTCCTATAATTTAACTCATCAGCAGATTTAATTGTGAACAACAGAAACAAGTAATAAGATCATATATTTACTTATACAGTATCTGCAGGCATGTTTAACTTAATGTTATTACTGGCAAAAAGATGAGGATAGGAGGAAAAGAGAGGGGTTTAAAGAAGTTATCTTGAGTGAATTTCAACCAGAAATGACACGTTCTCCGTGCGATCTCCAGCTAGACGTAGGTCCGCTTTTAGTAACATGGCGACTCTTTACCTGGCACGACGGTCATTCAAGAATGGAGATTCCTTGACGTCCGAGAGGAGGTCAGTCTGGTTACCTTTGCAGCTTCTCATGTCCGCCTTTGACCCACTGACGTAACGGTAGTCCGGTTGATTTTTCAAGATAAAATATTCCAGAAAGGAGATTCATTCAAAGGTTGGAGCTGTGCCACTCGAGGGGTTCACAGCTGATGTGCTGTAACCCTTGCTGAGGAACGAGGACCTTTTGCTCATGGTCAGACGTCCACAGCTTAAAGAGAAAGTATTACATCCAAACTTTCTTGAGCAACTCTGTAAAGCTCTCAGCAGAACTAATAGTTCCAGGAAGTTTAGAACTTTTAAAGAGGATCTGACATCAGTAGTACTCACTACCCTCATTGGTTCGTTCGACCAGTGGGAGGGAGTTACTTGACGTCATCAGGATTCAAGGAGAAGGTCAGTTTAGAAGAACAGAGAGGCAGCTTGTTTTAAGAGAAGACAGAAAACAGGAGCCAGTTATAAGATTAACTGTTTCTTAACTTCTAAACAAAACTGAAAGTTCAACTTGACATTCTATTCAACTTTAGACAGAGTTCTTTGACTCATGTGTCCACATATTAAGAATACACCAGCATATTAAAGAATGACAACTCATGCAAATAACAAATGATCATAAAATGACAAAAAGTTATTCTGTTGATATGTTTGAATTAGAACAAATTTATAGAAGTCTCTTCTGATTTAATTTGTGTCTTGATTCAAATTAAACTGGAATAAAACAGTGATTTTGCCCTTCACTGCAGGTTTTCAGAGAAAAGGAGATTCACTGAGAGCTTTAGTGAAAAGGTGTTTTCACGTACAGTCTCAGAAAGACAGGTGTCTCAGTAGACCAGGGTCTGGTCCACTACAGCTGTGACCTGCTGATCAAAAACACACGACACATTTTCTGTTTCCACACTAAAACATTCTGCTCAGCGTGGACCTGCAGGTGACCCAGGATCAGAGAAATCTCAGAACCATGAACGTCTTTTTGTCCTCTCAGGTTCTCAGGACTCATGGAGCGGTCTGATGGATCAGCTGAACCAGCAGAGAGATTTGATCCAGAGCCTGATGAGTGACCACAACAAGGTAGGCCACAAAAACCAAGTCATCGTCACCATCTGTCCGTTCTGGTTCTGGTTCTGATGGACTCACGTGTCTGTCCAAAGCTGGACAACCTGGAGGACATGCTAATGGACTTAAAGAGCCTGGACAGAGAAAGCAGCACGGAGGCAGCCTCAGAAAGTCTAGATACGAAGAGCAACGGGCTTCATGTGCTCAGACAGCAGATGTCATACCTCAGGTAAAGACGGGGTGGAGCCCAGAGGGTCTCCACACACACGGTTCTGTCCAAAAACTCCTGGTCCAGTCCACGTTTCTGTCAGGTCTCCTCCAAACAGACTTTGTGTAATCTTTGAAAGTGGTTTGGATCAACAGCTTTCTGGACTTCCTGAAGGTCTTTGCTGCTTTTTCTCTCAGATTCCTTGTACCTGAAGATTTCTTCAGCTGATTCCTTGGACGCTGAATTAGAAGAACTGTGGTTCTGGATCAGGACTGTGGAACAGAACCGTACGCAGCAGAGTTCTAAGAACCCTGTCAGTCTGGGTTGTTCAGGTGTAGTTTTATTCTGTGTTCCACCTTTGTCGTATTCAGGAAGTCGCAGGATAAACTGGAGGAAGACGTGACGCTTGTGAGGTCCAAACAGGCGCTGATGGAGGAGAGAGCTGCAGAGCAGAACCTGCAGGACCAGGTCAGACAGGAGGACAGTTGGTTCTTTTCTCACTGTGTTCAGACACTAACTTCAGCTCTGTGAACTCTGACCTCAGCTGGACGAGCTGCGGGACAAGTTGGAAGGCACGCTGCTGTCCCTGACGTCCCAGATGTCCAGCGGCGTCCAGGACGAGGCGGAGCAGGACGAGAGCGAGCGCCAGCAGGGTGTCAGTGAGAGCCAGGGTGTCAGTGAGAGCCAGGGTGTCAGTGAGAGCGCTGAGGGGACGGAAGACGTTGACAGGAAGCTCCGCCAGCTGTTCCAGCACTACGAGCAGCTGCAGGACACGGTGGACGCTCTGGTTCTGGTCCAGCAGCAGAGAACTGGACCGCTGGAGGACAGACCGGCCAGCAGGGTCAGTACTGCAGACAGACAGGTCAGCAGGGTCAGTACTGCAGACAGACAGGTCAGCAGGTGTGTGTGACGTCTCTGAAGTGAATCATGTGTGTGTGTGTGTGTGTGTCAGAGCGTGGCGCTGGTGAACGAGCTGCAGAAGGTGATCCCACAGCTTCAGGCAGAATGTGAGAACCTGCAGGTGACCAGCAGGAATCTGCACGAAGACAACAGACTGACGCAGAGACACATCGAGGTAAACCCAGAACCAGGACACCTCTCTGGACCTCCTTCAGAACCACACGCTCTGTCAGGACAGATAGAATGATCAGCAGCTAGTCGCTTTAAAGACCCTAACGCTCCATAAAAAACTTCATTTCACCTCTGAAATGTTTGTTTGTGTTGTTGTTTTCCTCGGACGTTGTCACCAAACAGCCGTGAAGAAGTTCTGTTTCCACAGGAGCTGTTCAGAACCACGAAGGAGCTGCAGGAGAAGAAGGCCGACAGACACACGGTGGAGAGTGAAATCGTAAGTTTGAACTCGCTTCAAAAGTCTTTCAGTCTAGACTCAAACACAACGTCTGGAACACGGACAAGAGTTTTATGTTTTATTGAGAATTTATAGAAAATGATGGTTCAGAAAAATCAACTCAGAATAATTCGTCTGCTTTAATCAAATTAAACGTTTTCCTGGCCGTAAAGCGATCTGATTGGCTGCTGCCGAGTTCAGCTCACGTTCTTGTTGTGTGAAACCAAAGAATAAAGTTGGATGGCAGGAAACTGATGCAGATGTGGCAGATGTTTGCTCATCAGCTGCTGTGTCTGCTGGACCGGAGCACACCTTTCTGTCCACTTCTTGTGTTTGTGCCTGCGTCTTTAAACACCTGCAGAAAGCAGATAAATGGGCCCTGGAGAACAAAGTGAGTCGCCTGCAGTTCGACTCGGCGACGGAGCAGCTGAACGCCATGTTCCACGAGCTGCTGAACAAAGTGACGGGTCAGGAGCAGGACTGGCGCCAAGTCATGGACAGACTGTCCACCGAGATGGAGTGCAAGGTACGGAGGAACCTGTGAGCTGCTTCTCTTCTGTCTTCATGCTTTTCAACTTGGACAGATCCTTCCTGTAGCTCCAGCTGGGACACAGATCCACTCTTCATTCTTTATTGATAGAAAAAGTTTTTGGGAATAATTATTGATGATTAACTGTCTTGGAAGCAGCACATATAAATTATGTTAAAACAAAAATATCTAAATCCACGACTGTATTATACAGAGTGAAAGACTTATTGAATGATAAAGCCCTGTATTTGATATATAATGCAATAATTGTACCACATTTGAATTACTGTGTTGATGTTTGGGGAACAGCATGCAGAACTATAACAAAGCCGATTATTATCTGAAAAGAGCTATAAGAATTATAACAAGAGTGCATTACTACAACCATCTAATATATTGTTTTCTAAAATGAAACTACTGAAGTTCTATGATCTGGTGGAATATAATATTATTTTATTAATGTATAAAGCACAGAATCAAACACAACCTCCGAATATTCAAAAACATTTTGTAAAGAGGGAAAGCAGTTATAACCTTAAGGGAACAGACATTTTTGTTAAACCACGTTATAGAACAAGTTTTAGGAGTAGGTCTACTTTAATACAGGGCATAGTGGAATGGTTTGGATAATAATGTCAAAAAGGCTAAGTCTGTGTTTAATTTAAGAAAATGATAAAGAGTGAACTTTTGAAAAAAAAAATATATAAACGGTGAAAATTATAAGTACCATATATTTGGGAATTGTAATAAGTTACATAATTGGTTCATGGATAATTATTGTTTAAAATTGATTGTTTGAATTGATTTAGTTTAAAAAGGGCAGATATCATAAGATTTTTTCTTCTTCTGCTTCCTTTCGTTTTAATTTTTTTCTTAATATGATTTTGTAAATATATTTTTTGTGTTTTAAATTTGAAATGAACAAAAAAAAGTTCTTGACGAACGCTCCCGTCCCGCTTCAGGCATCAAACCTCTGCTCTAAAGTTGAACTAACTCTTTCTGCTTTTTGATGAAGTAAAGCTGGACGGAGTGAATCCTGAATATTTATCTTCAGATTTGACTCCAGCTTGTTTTTATCAGCATGATCAGATCTTAGTTTAAAGTCTTTCATGAAGCGATGGCGGGCGATATGCATTCATTTAAGGAACGTTTGTTGTTTTAACGTGAGTGTTTTTTGGTCTTTGGTCTCTGCAGCTGAACAGGATGGAGCTGGACTCTGTGAAGAAGCAACTGGAGGATCGTTGGAAGAGCATCCACGAAAAGCTGCTGGCTCAGAGCGCCCCGGAGCACGAGGACGCCGCCGGGCTCAGGAAGTGAGTGACGGTCCAACAGTTCTGCTGATCCACCTGTAACTGTGTGAAAGTCAGGTTCACTCACCTGATCAGGTCAGAATAGACCTACAGGAAGTGACTGTAGCATCAGCCTCGCTGACCAGATCAGGTTTATACAATAAAATAATGCTTTAAACTTGAAGGAGAACCTTTTTAAAAGATAAATGTTTGAATAGAACTTTCCTACATGTGAAACCAGAGTGGATCTGTCAGCGTTGCATCAAAGTCAAAAGTCAACTTTATTGTCAGAACTGCAATATGTACAGGACATACACAGGATTGAAATTGCGTTTCTCTCAGTCCCTCGGTGCAACAGTAACCATTTAAACACTAAAACACTAAAACATTTAATAAACATAAGCATAAAATGAAATAATAAAAGTGTAATACTGTCCTGAGTTTTTGCATAGTAGTATAAAAGTATAAAAGTATGAAAAGTTACACCAACACTAAACACTAAACATTTAATAAACATAAGCATAAAATGAAATAATAAAAGTGTAATACTGTCCTGAGTTTTTGCATAGTAGTATAAAAGTGTAAAAAGTATATCTATAAAATAAAATGAAGGTTCTGGCATTGACATTTGTAATAGAGTGACAAAGCAGCATATGAAGTTTATGTACACAGTATATGTATGAGGTAGTTGATATTGGTATAGAGGTAAAGTGGCATATGCAATAAGGCTAGTAAAAAATAATATATATATCAGCAGTAGTGTAGATATAAAAAGTAGTGTAAATGTAAACAGTAGTAATAAATGTAAACAGTGAATGTAAACAGTAGTATGACTATAGGCAGTAATGTAATACAAACATTAGTGCAAATATGAGAAGTAGTGCAAACTGAATGAGCACATGACCGAGAGTTTAGTGAATAACCCGTTTGATGACACAGAGTCCAGTGTTAAAATCTTTGTGTTGAGTGGTAATGTGTGAGAAAGTTTTTTGTGTTAAGGCAGTTCAAATGGGAGGGGAGGCAGAGCAGGCAGAGTGTTTAGCATTCTGACTGCCTGATGAACAGAGCTGTCTCTCAGTCTGCTGGTTCGAGCCTGGAGACTCCTCAGTCTCCTCCCTGATGGCAGCAGTCTGAAGCAGCTGTGTAGTGGGTGTGTGGGATCACCTGCCATGCAGAGGGCTTTCCGAGTGAGGCGTTTGCTGTGTAAGTCCTGCAGTGAGGGCAAGGAGGTGCCGACGATGCATGTCCAGATGACTGAAGATTCATTCAAACTTTATTTAGTCAGGTTAATCTCATTGAGCCTTGAGGACTCATTTACAAGAGAGACCTGTCTACAAACTAAAGAATGATGACAACAGCAAGTAGAATTTCCTTAAACAATCAACAATAGACAAACATAAGAGAGAAATACAGATTTTTGATGAAAACTACAACAAGCTTTGACACAGAAATATGTGCTTTTATTTTCTCCGTGCATCTTTTGTGGACTCTTACTGTGAAAATGAAGGTTTCCCAACTGACTGTCAGAGTGTTTGTGTTTCAGACAGCTGGTGGAGCGGTTCCACTGCCTCTCCTGTGATCGGCCCATCCTGAAGCAGACCCCCGGCCCGTGAGTCCCAACAAACAGGGAGGTTTGACTTCCACATCGGGCTGTCTGACATCACCCAGCTGCTCTTGTGTGTCTCTTCTCTCTGGGGGGCAGGTTGTTGGTGACGCTGCCGTCTTTTCCTGCGTTTCCTTCACCCAAATCCACGAAGCCGTACAGCGTGGAGCAGCTACGTCAGCAGTCCAGGAGGTGAGACCAGCTGCACTTTACCTGCCCTCACACACTGCACACACACCTGCTGACCTTCACTTCCTGCCGTGTGGATTGTAAGTTGCTCCCTAATGAGCACCCCTGAACAGTAGTATGACTATAGGCAGTGATGTAATACAAACATTAGTGCAAATATGAGAAGTAGTGCAAACTGAATGAGCACATGACCGAGAGTTTAGTGAATAACGCGTTTGATGACACAGTCCAGTGTTAAAATCTTTGTGTTGAGTGATAATGTGTGAGAAAGTTTTTTGTGTTAAGGCAGTTCAAATGGGAGGGGAGGCAGAGCAGGCAGAGTGTTTAGCATCCTGACTGCCTGATGAACAGAGCTGTCTCTCAGTTAAATCAACTAAATCAACTCAGAGACAGTGGGTTCACGAGGAGAAGCTCACCAATGTCTAGATTTCTGTGGTGTTGAAGAAACGTGCAGCTCTTCTTTAACTTGGTGCCGTTGATTCTGTTCAGAGACAAAACTTTAAAGAAGCAGCAGCTCAGACAGGAAGTCAGTTTGATGATGAAGGTCGAGTGAAGAAGAGGAGCTGCAGGTGACGTGTTTCTCTGTTCTCAGCCTTTTTCTTCCTCTGTGGCCGAACAGCAAGCGTATCTCTGAGACGACGGACTACCCGGTGGTGCCGCGGAGCTGTGGCGGGAGTCGCACCAACACCTGGACTGGTCAGCGGCGCAGCGGCCTGCAGCACGCTAAGCTCCTCCCCCAGGCCGAGGCGGACGGCGTGAGTCAGGTGAGAAAACTTTTTCCTCCTGTATGTTTCACAGACTTCAGATGATTTGGATCATCTCAGTCTGACGCAGCAGGAAGTTCATCGTGTTCGATCGTCTGTGAGGAAAATGGAATCAAACCTCCTGTTGTGTTTTTGTCTTTACTGCAGGAGTTTGACATCATCGGATTTGATGGGCGCATTTACAAAGGTCGTCTGAACGTCCAGGCCCTGAGGAACACCGAAACTAAACTACCCACAATCCCCAGCAAATATGGTGAGGATGAAGGTTGGAAGTCCTCATCCTCAGCCGCTGAACGTGTCGCTCATCTTGGTTTCACATGTTGCTGATCTCTGCCGCCTGCAGGCGTGTGCAGGACGAAGGACAAGGCCAGGAGCTCCGCCTCCCAGAGACCTGCTGCGTCTCCAGAGGTGGGACACAACACACCCGTCCACCCCCCCAGTGCCAAGAGCAACAGCTGCCCAGGTGTGTCTCAGAGTCCCAGATCCTGTCTGGACTCGTCTCAGTGAGGTGGACTCAAGTGTGCATGTTTAACTGCTGCTGTCCTCCTATTTGTCCTCCTGTTTGTCCTCCTGTTTGTCCTCCTATTTGTCCTCCTGTTGGTCCTCCTGTTTGTCCTCTCGTTTGTCCTCCTGTTTGTCCTCCTGTCCTCTTATTTGTCCTCTTGTTTGTCCTCCTGTCCTCCTGTTGGTCCTCCTGTTTGTCCTCCTGTTTGTCCTCCTGTTGGTCCTCCTGTTTGTCCTCCTGTTTGTCCTCCTGTTGGTCCTCCTGTTTGTCCTCCTGTTGGTCCTCCTGTTTGTCCTCCTGTTTTTCCTCATGTCCTCTTGTTTTTCCTGTTTTTCCTCTTGTTTTTCCTGTTTGTCCTCCTGTTGGTCCTCCTGTTTGTCCTCCTGTTTGTCCTCCTGTCCTCCTGTCCTCCTGTCCAGGCTCCAGCTGCTCTGGTCGGGACTGGCCCGTCTCGGCTCTGGGCTGCTGCACGTCTCAGAGTTCTGTCTCTCAGGCTTCAGCTGCAGCAGGAAGCAGCTCAGATCCTCACAGTGATGATCAGATGAACCTGTAGGGCACGCCGCTGCTCTCTGCTGCACATCTGTCTGAGGTAACCTTCATCCTCTGGGGACAGAAACATCTGCTTTACATCCTGTCAGTCCCTGCTGTCGTCAAACAGTTAATAACATTATTTTCACGACAAACAATAAATGACTGCAAGAAGATTTTTTTTGTTTTTTAAACTCTGGAACTGGGTGTAATCCTTTGTTTTGTCTTGCATATTCTTGGCAGGTGTGTGTGTGCGTGCGTGTGTGTTCCTACACTAACAGTGAACATCTGGTAAGGACACATGGAGGTGGGCTCACAACAACAGGAGTTTTCAGGACAATCAACTTAACATCAGATCTGTTACTGGAGGAAGTTTTCACTTCATTATCAGAACTTTAAAAAATATATTCTCACTATAAAAAAACAAAACTTTGAGCCTAAAGGCCGAGTTAAAAATATAAAAAAATTAAACCATTAAACAGTACCTGTGTGAATAAAAAAATATATCTGAATGTTGAAAAGTGCTAATTCAGCTTCTGCCGACAGCTCATCTTCCAAACGTTCTGCTGAAGTTCCAACAGGATTTAAGACTTCCTGTGTAAAGATCTACGCTGACAAAATGGCCGACGTTTGATGTATAAACGGTAAAAGAATTAGGGAACAAAGACCATAACCAAGATTAAAGCAGCAGGGTCGCCATTGGAACTACACACCTGTTCTGACCCCCTGACTGCACTCCTAATAAGACAGGCAGACCGGACAGAGCAGGAAGAAAGTCTCAAACTTTAATTGTACAGAAATGATTTCTGACCTTAAAGTGACCGTGTAAAGTGAAATTAAATGTGTGTTTTTAGTTTGTCACATGGCATAAATATGTGTTATTAATCACCCATATAAATCTGACTGATTAAAAACATTGTTTACCTTATAAAATTAAGTCTCAAAAATCATGAAAAAACATGATTTTGCCTTGCCCTGGAACGCTGGGGGCGTGTCAGTGCGTGGGCGTGGTTTCAGCGCAGCTGCGCTCGTGTCCTGCTCCTGAGCTGACTGTGGAGAGGCAGACAGCAGAGCCAGTAAACCTGCTCTGTTTTTATCTGAATTCTGTAACAGCAGTTACTTTTTCCAAGAGTTACGCTGTTTTTGTAAATAGTTTTCTTGTGTGTTTTTAATCTGGAATGAATAAAAAAAAAAAGAGTTGTACCATGCGGGAATTGAACCCGTGGAGTTTGGGACGGAAGGCAAGCGCTTTATCCATTGACCTATCCAGGCATTACAGATACTCGGTATAAAACCACGCGGTATAAAAACATGTTATGATTTGTACGGGTGCCCTGACCATTGCGACATCCAGGGAAGATGCACGAACGAGGCATAATTGATTAGCTAGCTAACAATGAACAAAATATCTATGCTATTGCTATCTGATGCTATCTGCGATTCGCGAGTGAACGGCTCCACCGAGGCGAATTTATACGGCTGGAGCTGCAGGGGGTGGGGCTATACTAATGAGGACCGCGTGACGAAACGCGGTCCCGTTTAAACCACGCCTAAAAAATCCTGAAAAAGACATATCTTTATACACAGTTTCATCTATAACTCCAAAATTAATTGAGCTACAATTTTGAGACTTTTTACTCATTTACAACATTACAATTATGACATTTATAATGTTTATTTAAGAAAATATTGAAATTCACTTTACACGGTCTTTAAAGTGACCGTCAGACGTTAACGACTCTGCCGACCGCTCATGTTCCATAAGGACCATTGTGATCTGAACCTTCAGCCATGGAAGAAGTTTTGGGTTATTCATTCATTCAACCTTTATTTAGTCAGGTAAATCTTTTGAACCTCAAGGGCTCATTTACGAAAGCGACCTGCTAAAACTAAAGAACAATGAACAGCAGTGGTATAATTTCCTTAAACAATAAACAATAAACAAACAAACAATAAACAATAGAAAACAAAAGAGAGAAAAAAAAAACAAAAGAAAGTTTTTTTTTTTTTTTTTTTTACAAAGTATCAAAAAACTAGCAAAACATTATAAGGTAGACGTATAAAATCAGGGTTAGGATGGATCTGTTAGGATCAGGGTTAGGATGCAGAAACTCGTACATTTGATATGAGCTCACGTGGAACATGATGGGAGTGTCTGCACAGCTAAAGGTGAACTGGTCTGATCAGCTCACAGCAGGACTCGGCTCTGAACATGCTCAGTGACATCTCAGGTCATGTGACTGTTTCAAACCACAGCAGGAGGCAACAGCTGGAGGATGGAGCTCAAGATGAAGTTAGAATCAGAGAAAATGTTTCCTGTAGGTCCTCCACTCCCTGAACTCTTCATGAACGGATAAACTTTAATCATTCAAATTTAAACTATATTAAGATTCAAAATTCCTCCAACAAAGATCTGAACTCCATCCCATCAGGACAAAACTTATTTTTTTTTTTAAACCTGATGCTGAGAAAATCTAGAAACCTACTTTAAATTTCTTCAAGATGTTTACTCCTCAGCATTTAAAGACTCAGATTTAGTTTTAAACACAAACAAAGAAACAGGAAACATTTTTAATAAGCAGTTTGAGACATTACTCGTTATTCCCTGAATTACAATTTTATGTTAACTACAGATGATCTTTAAGGAAAGTTATCATGTTTCATCCGTGAAAGATTCTTCTTACGTAAAAACTCATCTAAACTTTGACCTTTCAGAACAAAATATGTCAATGCGCTCGGACTTCTTTCTGACAAAGATTGTTAAATTGTAGAATTTGATCCAGGAGCTCAAACTTTATGAAAACGAACGAGTCTTCTCTATTTTTTAAGTGAATATAATTTTAATTATTTGCCAGATACACCATTTTGTTTTTAAAATCTTTTTGTGGCAAATGCTAGCTGTTGCACTGTTTCATACACTCAAGGCTTCTCAGTTAGCTGTGAATTTATTTATCCCAGCTGAGGTGGTCGTTCAGGTGCACACTCAAGTACTTGTGTGGAAGTGGTCTCCAGCTACAAGTACCTGGGTGTACACATGAATGATAACCTCAGCTGGAGCAACAACACCACCAGCCTGATCAAGAAAGGTCATCAGAGACTCTACTTCCTCAGACGGCTGAGACGAGCTGGTCTGAGCAGCCCAGTTCTCACCTCCTTCTACAGGTGTGCAGTGGAGAGCATCCTGTGCTCCAGCATCAACGTGTGGCATGGAGGCTGCACAGCTGCAGAAAGAAAAGCTCTACAGAGAGTGGTGAAGGCTGCACAGAAGATGTTGGAGTCAGTCTCCCCACCATCACAGACATTTACACCTCCAGATGCAGGAAGAGAGCCACCTGCATCATGAAGGACCACACTCACCCAGCACACACACTTTTTGCCCCATTCCCCTCAGGAAGGAGGTTGAGGAGCATCAGATGTAGAACCACTAGACTGAGGAACAGCTTCTACCCTGAGGCTGTTAGACTCATGAATAAATAACTAGGAGAATCACTGTGAGAAAAAAAATCACTGTAATGCCACTTGTTGATATGTGCTGCTGATTTATTTCACGCTGCTGTGTTCATTCGTGCTCATCTGCACACACAGACTCATATTTGTGCTGCTGTTCAGCGTATTGTTTTTGTACTACTAGTACTTAGTTATTTTTAGTCTAGTGTATTTTTTAGCTCATATCTTAGATGTTATTACTGTTTTTCTTTACAGTTTATACTTTTGTTGAATGTAAAAGAGACTGTGTACACAATTTTGTTCCACCTCATGTACCACATGCGATGAGGATGACAATAAAGAACCTTGATTTGATTTGAATTTTATTACGTTGTTATTTTTGATCAGGACATGTCTTTTATCCCCCACATTAAAAACGTTACTAGAACCTCCTTCCACCTGCGTAATATCACTAAAATTAGAAACATCTAAAAATGATGCAGAAAAACTGGTTCATGCATTTGTCACATCTAGACTGGACTATTGCAATGGTTTGTTATCTGGGTGTCCAAATACTTCTTTAAAAAGTCTTCAGTTGATCCAAAATGCTGCTGCCAGAGTCTGAACTGGAGTTAGTGGAAGAGATCATATCTCTCCAGTTTTAGCTTCTCTCCATTGGCTCCCTGTCAAATCCAGAATAGAATTCAAAATTTTACTTCTAACCTACAAAACCCTCAACAATCTAGCTCCGTCTTACAAATCGTATTCCTAAAAAGTTGGGACACGAAACAAATTGTGAATAAAAACTGAATGCGATGATGTGGAGATGGCAAATGTCAAAATTTTATTCGTAATAGAACATAGATGACAGATCAAAAGTTTAATCTGAGTATATGTAACATTTTAAAGTAAAAATGTGTTGATTCAAAATTTCACAGTGTCAACAAATCCCAAAAAAGTTGGGACAAGTAGCAATAAGTGGCTGGAAAAAGGAAATTGAGCATATAACGAACAGCTGGAAGACCAATTAACATTGGGTCAATTGACAACATGATTGGTATAAAAAGAGCTTCTCAGAGTGTCAGTGTCTCTCAGAAGCCAAGATGGTAAGAGGATCACCAATTCCACCATTGTTGCACAGAAAGATAGTGCAGCAATACCAGAATGGTGTTACCCAGCGTAAAATAGCAAAGACTTTTAAGTGATCATCATCAACCGTGCATAACATCATCAAAAGATTCAGAGAATCTGGAACAATCGCTGTGCGTAAGGGTTAGGGGTCATTTAAAATGGAAGACTGTTCTGTGGTCAGATGAGTCACGATTTGAAGTTCTTTATGGAACACTGGGATGTCATGTCATCCGGACCAGAGAGGAAAAGGATAGCCTAAGTTGTTATCTACGCTCTGTTCAGAAGCCTGCATCACTGATGGTATGGGGTTGCATGAGCGCTTGTGGCATGGGCAGCTTGCATGTCTGGAAAGGTGTCACGGTCGGTGTGGTGTTGGAGGAATGAACCCAGTGGTGTAGACAGGAGGACTCACGGAGACACGAGTAGTAAATAAAAAAACACTTTAATAACAAGAACTCAAACACTGACATGGCAGTAATCACAAAACCTAATGACTGAAGCTCAAACTGTGGCTGTAATACAAGTAACTCAAAGACTGATGAGGTGTACTCACAAAACCATGGAGCTGTACTGAAGCAGAGACACGATACACCAGGGGAAACAGACGAATGACCCGACAATGACATACACACAAATGCAAACTAATATACACACCCTAATTACCTAAAATAATAACACCTGAGTCAGACGTAGACCTGGGAGACAACGTGTAAGGAGGGAGACAGACCAACAGAGGGAGCCATCCCTACAGTACCCCCCTCCCCCAAAG